>JAPMUY010004701.1:222500-300000 GCA_026901105.3 Galaxias olidus
TTATGACTGACCTGGGGTCAGCTCTCCAAACGGCAGGCAGTGTGTGCCGCTGACGATAAGAGTCTTAATAGCCTGATCCAGATCTGCCGCTCCTTGCATCTCTACTCCCCTTTTACGACCTGGTTTGCATTGGAGGAAGAGCAGAGAAGCTCAGGTATCTGTGTGTGTGCGCACGCGTGTGTTTTGTCATGTGACGACATCAGCTGGATCTTGGGGTAGGACCTCGTTGCCGCAACCGGCAGAAACGTAAACATGGCGTGCACTCAGAAAGAGGAAGTAGGAGGGAGAGTGGACAGGAAGCGTCTCAACCACAGTAAACTATAGGATTAAGAGGGATCTTCCTTCTGGCCCTACATGGGTTGGACCCCCCCCCCCCCCCAGCCGACTCTGCCTCTCAGGACCTGGCTGGTATGTAAAGAACAGGGGACACGCCTTTTAGAATGTCACGTAGTAGCTCTGCCATGAGGCCTGGCGTCCTTTAGGTCAAAGTTCATCCCGCTGCGTTACTCGCTGCTTGCTCAGAGAAAGGGTCCACACGAATGCAAAGCTCAGTGGGTTTTAGATGTGAGTGTCTGTTTATATTTGTGTGTGTGTGCGTGTGTGTGTGTGTGTGTGTGTGTGTGTGTGTGTGTGTGTGTGTGCGTGTGTGTGTGCGTGTGTGTGCGCTCTCTCATTTTCCATTTCTTCTTTTTTTATCTCTCACGGTGGTTAACGGTCACACACTCACTTCATGTGTGTGTACAAACATGACACACACCTTCAGCAGAAGAGGCCAGCCACTGGACCACCCGCCTCTCGAAAATGTCTTTCCATTTCCTCTGTGTTTCTACAAGCCAGCGTTTACACTATAAACCAACAGGGTGTTCTTACAGCTTTAAAAAACAAAACAAAAAAAACCATACATTTGTGGTCTGGCTGTTGTGAAAAGCTCATTGCACGTACAATTACTACTACTACCGTTACATAATAAAAATTACTTCCACGCTACTACAAGTTTATTTTATATTAGATTGTGAAGGTTTTTAAGATTGAAATACTATTGCAATACAATACAATTTTACAGTGAAAGGAAATGTATCGTCAAACTGTTTTTAACTTCATGCTACATAGACAGTGTATGAGTCATGTGAAGATTTCAGAAAAAGAAGAGCCATCTCTGAAAAACATTTCACGAGACATTTTGGCATTTTGCTTTTGTTCTCCATAAATATGCAGCCCTAGACACAAATGCACTTGCGATGGCCTTTGACAGGGGATGTCACAGAAGCGTAGTGTGAAACGGGTCTTTGATAGTGGACATTGTAGAGGCCCAGTGTGAAACGGGTCTATGATAGTGGACATTGTAGAGGCCCAGTGTGAAACGGGTCTATGTGTTGTCTGTGTCTTCCTGTAATCTTTGTCTTCTACATGGGACCAGCTGTACCTGGAGTGGGCCCTGCTACCTGGAACACAGCGACCTGACGCCCCAGCACTAGCAGGCAGATACAGAGCCAGGTTACAAAGCCACTCACATACCCCAACACAACAGTCTTCCGTTTATTTTTTCATCCAGCAGTGTGTTTTGGTTAGGGATTTGGTGGGGCAGTGTGAACCAGCCCTGTGTGTGGTTGAACATCAGTGACTGCCACCAGCTCTGATGCTCTAAGCCTGTTGGTGTACTATGGTGGCGCTGGAACAGTGGTTGTCACTTAACTAACGTTTCCATGCGACGTTTTTGAAGGATGCTGCGCACGCGCGCACACTTACACACACACTTAGACCCCCGGTCACATACTAAGGCAGGCTGCTTCACACCTCAGTGCTAGCAACGAGACAGCAGGGCATAGGATGGGCTGGGTGTTTACTCTGTCGCTATGACAACATGGCTACCCTGCCCGTCACAGTCTTAATGAATACATCCAACTCCTCCCAGAGCCTCGACTCAGAGGGGTTCCAACTAGAGCTCAATTGTTGCCAATACTTCGGACCTAACAGAGTCTATGATTTCAAGACCGTGCCATGGACCTTCTTGATAGACGTGTGTCAGTAATATTATATATAAACGGAGGGTACGGTGGGAAATCATAGGCTCTGTGACTCCATTGGACTCCAAACAGACAAGTGGTGAGACTCTTCTATCAGGCCTATTCTAAGTCAAACTTACAAGACTTGTAGTCATTAGCTCCATCATCGTCACCTAAAATTGGACTAGTAAGAGGGGAGTTTTGGGGTGGCTGGAGGAGCATCATTGATAGTATATGGGGGGTCTTAAACGCCATTGCTCCTTGGTAATAACGTCTATCTGCTTGTTGCCGTGTTGTAGGGTGCTTGTACAGTGGTGGTGCGCTAGCAGCTGTTAAACAACAGCTCCGCACTAGAGGCCCTTGCCCATGCACGTTTAATACTGGGACACTGCCTTCATAACGACCGTAAATCTTCTTCACATAAACATCACTGACTATGCACTGACCCCGTATTATTAGCGACGCACAGAGGGGCATCGTTTAAAAAAAGAGGACATCCTCAACTAGGAAAACGCCGTTTTGAAAAAGTGGGGACGTTGCCTGAGGTGACTTTGGTGAGTGAGTTCCAGGCAGGGTGGGGCCGAAATGCGTCACACCTACGTGCCGTCCTTTTATCTCCTGTTATTGTGCCTGCACGCTGTCCCTGCACTGTATCAGGTCAACCCATCTCCAGTGGCAGTGGACAGAGAGAGCGTTCCCAAAACAGGTCCCCGTGAAGCTGATAACGCGGACAATCTTTGCCTATCGCCACTCAGGCGCCCGTGTGAAACAAACCATGCAAATTGCTCCAGGTCTGCTGACTAACTGGCTGCAGAGCTTAGATCCACAGGGACAGGTGTGTGTACTGTGTGTGTGTGTGTGGGTATGTGGGTGGGGGGGGCTGGGGGGAAGGGGGGGGGGGGGTATGCCTGCCTCCCGGGATGCTGTAAGGTCCAGGGTCAGTGGTTTAGAGGGACCGAGAACAAAGGTGGCACGTAGCTGTGAGATTTCCCATCCCGGCGCGACCTCTTCAGAGGCACAGTGCTATTGTACGCCGACCTCTCGCGTCAATATTGTCACGCACAGGGCTCTCTCATTACACCGGTCAACTCCTCTCTCTCTCTCTCTCTCTCTCTCTGTCTCTCTCTATCTGTGTTTCTCTCTCTTTGTGTGTGTGTCTCTCTCTCGCTCTCTCTCTCTCTCTCTCTCTCTGTCTCTCTCTATCTGTGTCTCTCTCTCTCTGTGTGTGTCTCTCTCTCTGTGTGTGTGTGTGTCTCTCTCTTTCTCTGTCTCTCTCTCGCTCTCTCTGTCTCTCTCTCTCTCTCTGTCTCTCTCTCGCTCTCTCTTTCTCTCTCTGTCTCTCTCTCTCTCTCTCTCTCTCTCTCTCTCTCTCTCTCACACTTTCTCATACACACAAACACATGCACACACACAATGGAGGGCCATTACACTGGTCAATATTGTCCCAGAGGGGGGTGACACGCTTCACCGCATGGGAAGCTGGAATCCCCTTTAGCTGTCAGTGAGCAGCTGGACTCGACTCTCCCCCAAAGAGAACACACATTTGAAACACTGTCGTGGTGGACGTAAACAGCCATCAGTGCTATCTCATAGCATTGTTAAAGCATTTTGTGTAAAGGCTCCGAAGGGGTTTACCCCTGAATGACCAGTAGGTGGCATCGTAGTGAGTCTTATTATTTTACAGTGTTTCTAGATATTTGGGACTGATGCCGGTGGCTTAAAAAATGTCACTTCCAACCTGGATCAAAAGAGTGGGTCACCTTGAAGTCCTTCTCAATCCAAAAAAGGTTTTCAAACAATTCAAATTCCCTTTTTTTGTTGTTGCCTTTTTTTGCTGCGTTAGGGATGCCAGGGGGGTTCCTGGGGGTACCGGTGTCTGAGAGAGCTGGGTCGTTTTGCCTTTCATGTATTAGCTTGGCTATTTGGTTATGCATTTATCAACCGTTTGTCTATCTGACTGTCTTTATCCTATATTCATTGAGCCTCTCCACTTGTCTTCCCAGCAACCAACTTGTTCCCACAGTCCACTATTGATTTCTATTGATTGTATGTTAATGCGATTGATCTGCTCTTACTCTTATTGTGTGTGTGTGTGTGTGTGTGTGTGTGTGTGTGTGTGTGTGTGTGTGTGTGTGTGTGTGTGTGTGTGTGTGTGTTGCGTGTGCGTGTGTGTGTGTGTGTGTGTGTGTGTGTGTGTGTGTGTGTTCGTGTGTGTGTGTGTGTGTGTGTGTGTGTATGTGTGTGTGTGTGTGTGTGTGTGTGTGTGTGTGTGTGTGTGTGTGTGTGTGTGTGTGTGCGTATGTCTGAGTCTTCCAGCTATTGGAGCTGTGCAGATCAGTGAAAGATGAGGCTCAGTGTTGGATTTCGACCCCCCCCCCCCCCCCCCCCCCCGCTGTATCCAGGCGTCCATCGCTGGAATAGCCAATCCCAGGACTAGTTGTTGGGCATTCTACTACCCGCCAGACCACACCCCTTCCGGCCAGGGCCCACAAATCCAACTGATGTCCAGGATCGCCTCCAAGTTATGACTGTCATCTACTGTCTTCCAGACAAAGGAGACTGGCGGGCTTAGCTTTACTTCAGTCTTGGGTTATAGGTCTAAGATTGAATGGATTCAAATAAAAGGAGTCCATGATAAACTTCGTGGATGTTTGTCCTAAATGCATCTTGCAATGACATGATCGTTTTGGAGGGTGGGTGGGGGAGTTGGGGAGGGGGGGCATTTGTACACTTGAAAATCATTGGGAATGGGGTAGTGATACAATGAAGTGAAAGGATCTGCACGTTTTATGACCTCCTCGAAGAACCTTTTTGAGAAAACTAACGTTTGTTTTTTAGTAGCACTTTGCAATATGTCAGCTGTGGGCACATAGAATCCCTGTTACCACATAGAGGAGAACCAGTCAAATCGCCAGACCACTGCCTTTACATAAACCAGTAGGAGTTGTTTCCACACAATAACACGTGCAGTATCCGATTTTTCTAATGTCTTCCTGTACAATACACAACTGCCAAAATATGAGAATGCATTTGCGTGTATTATCATGAATACTCTTTTCCCTCATCGTTGAGTTGATTTATAATCATTTTTATTATTTGTATAATCATTTATGATAATAAAAAGTGGACCCAAGGACTATTTTGACACGTACTTATATAATCTAATGATGATTATGCAACTTCAAAATATAACATATTTCATCAGTGCTTACATGAATCTTTGCTCAACAAGTGTGCAGTATAGTATATATAGACTTGGGAATGTGTCCCTTCCCCTATCGATCGTAATGTGTCACACACCTTCAAAATAGATGAATGGGTTTGTTGTTCTGTAATTAGTCACAGAAGAAAATATTATCTTAGTTTAAATTTGAAGTAATATGCCCACAAACACCACAGTCTTCTCCTTTGTTATGACAGTTCAAACCGCAGTTGTCTTGCTATGCCTCTATTGTGATATTCAAATTTTGTAACCTATAATCTTAATATGGTCTGTAAGAAAATACTGTTTCAGTAAAAAGTTAGGGGTATTTGCGAACAACTAAAGCCTACACTTGATAGTGGCCCGTGGGTTGGTGAAAGCGAAAAGTGAGACTGAGACACAGAAATGCGTTACAAAGAAGTTAAAGCGAGAGGGGAGCGGGGAGACCCCACCCATTACAGAGGCGGGTCAAGAGCGGAGGCTGGCATACGCGTTCGTCATCGAGCCTTAGCAGCCAACACCAGTAGCTTTAACTTTGTCTATTTAGAAGCAAGAGAGTGAACCACGGTAAGGGACGGTACTGTCAGCTTGCTTATCGCTACTCTGGAAGAGACAAAAGACTCGGAGCAATTGTCGTTTTTTTCTCATGAGCTATGTTTTGAAGAAGTTTCCATTAGGAACTATTAACATAACGGAAATACAATTGTTTTCGGACTTGAAATTACCGTTTTTATGTAGGAACAAAGACTAATGGCTATTGAATTTCTGTAGGCTATTTGAAAAAAGTTTTAGGAAACAGAGGACAAGCAGGTTGTTGTCCTTTAAATAGCTCTAAAGAATGCCTTGCCTCTGATTTGGACATGGCTGACTCATCCAGGTAAGTAAATGTGAACAACAGCATTAGATATCCTATATGATTTTTATTAGGGTTTTACATTTTTAACAGCCCTATAACAATTTTAAACAACTGAGCAAATTAGCTTATCAACAAACATTAGTGCGATAAAAAAAATAAAACAATTGTAATGGTTTATTAATGTAGCCTACAGATATGGTTAAGCGTTTCTTTTCAGCCGAATGTTTATCAAAATAAACGCGACAAAACTTACACGCGGCGCGCGTCACCGGCACGGTCGGGCAGCGTTCAACTGCTCTCTATTTACCGATGAGACTCGGCCTACATTGTAACCGACTAGATAGGCAAGGTGCCTATCTAGAGTAGTATCTATTATTTAAAAAGAAAAATAGGCTCTGGCTTAACCAAGCGTTAATTATTTAAAATAACAAGGCACCATGCATAGGACAATTCAAATTGCGACATTTTACACAAAATATGAAGCACTATGGTGTGTATGTCCAAATTGCCATGTTTGTGGCAACAAAAGGCAGTTTAGCCTGCGCGTACTGCACCGTAGCTGTCAGCGTTCTATAGATCTCTATTTTATACTCTCTCTAATATGGTTCATACAAGTAAATGTACACCTGCGCTTCGTCGCCTATAGTGCTATAACATCTGCCGTTATATTTTAACAATTTTAGGTAACATGTTATCTAAAAGTTACCAGACCATGATTATTTATTTTGGATACAGTGGGCATTAATGGCAAGACGCCGTGCGCGCACGTTTTTCCCTGTTAGCGTTCGTCTTGTTAGTGCTCGGAGAAATAGGAAGTTCGCTTGGCATGGATATATTGCTTATATGACGCAGTTACTAGAGCCTGTAACTTCATGCCAGCTTTTTTCCTGCAATTTATGCTGCAATCAGCACTTTCATTTAACAATGGACACACGAGCAGCAGGGAAGAGAGAATTGTATAGATAATTGCGGACAGTATTCAAACTGCAACTAGCGGAAAGGAAACGACTGCCGTGCCAAGCGTGCTTCGACTTGAAGTGACGTTTTCCATAATAATCGTGTGATTTTGAAATAAATTGTCGACGTCTGCGATTAGCCAAAGCAATTTACACATTGTTTTTCCACATGAGGGCTAATAACACTATAAGGCTCCATGTAACGGTCACTCCTCTGTTCATCCAACAGACGCAATCGTTCCGATGACTCGTCCACCGTAAACAACAGGGTGAAAAGCAGAGTGTCAATTTCCCTTGGCAGTGGAGCAGTTTTTCATACCGACACAACAATCAGCAGTCCCAGGCACGAAGGCAGCAGTGAAGGGGAATCCGCGTCACCTTCAAGGCGAGGAAGCCTTCGCGATTACCAGTTAAGATCTCCGCTTTTCAGAACTCTGTCCCGGTCCTCCAGTGGGTATTTCTCGTTTGACCTCGATTCCCTCCCGAACTCTCCGGTGCTGAAACACGAGTCGACACAGACACCGAGCCCATCTAGCCAAGTGATTACACACGCACAGTGGCGCATGGCCGAGGCGCAAATACCCGAGGCATGGGAAGATCTCTTCGAGGGTAAGAAAGTACAACAAACCTACACGGACAGCTCGTGACAATCAGTTCGTGTCCTAATGCCGATTTAGTGATATTCGAGGCAGGCATAAATTCAAAATATAAAATTATATAATAATAATAATATTTCGGTTAAAATAATATCGTATTGTAAGAATTATGAGGCTGGTATCTCACCCAATGTTATGGTTGTAGGCAAATGAGGCACAAAGTGGAATGTCAATATGAATAGTGCTAAAATAGATCGTTTATTCAACCAACATTTACGTTTAAGAGACTGTTGACTGCATGTAAACAAACCTATACGGATCCACTTGGAAAAGTTTGGATTAAATGTTGGTTTGTTTGTGCATGCCCGCACGCACCCATTCGAGCAGCACGCTGTAGTGTGTGACTGCGGTTGGGCACACGTGTACATGGAACCTTGTGTCTCCTCCCTGCTGTGCCTTGACAACTTACAGTGACACGCACATACAGAGCTGTTGTTTGGGAATCAAAACGGGCACAGTCCATGTGCCCTGGCCTCCTGGCTTATAATAGAAATGATTGGACATCCTGATTCTATTGTCTCTTTTATTTGGATTCAATGTAGCAGGGGCCTCAGGCAGGCAGTCAGGTAGGACGACAGTCAAAATAGACCTGTGGGTCTTTTGTCCGGAGCAGACAGAGATCCCCCCTTGTCATTCTGAGGTTTGGAACCCATGGCCATGTCTCGGAGATAAGACACAGGGAGATAAATCTCTATTATCTCTGGTGTTACAAACACATACAACTCTAATCCTAAAGAGCCTTCCCTTAATGGAGCTAGGAAGAGTAACAAACTGTATCTCAGAGCGTGCGTAGTTGGAGCCGTATTCAGGAACTTAATGTTGTTGGTAGAGTTGTGTGTGTGTGTGTGTGTGTGTGTGTGTGTGTGTGTGTGTGTGTGTGTGTGTGTGTGTGTGTGTGTGTGTGTGTGTGTGTGTGTGTGTGTGTGTGTGTGTGTGTGTGTTTGTGTGTGCGGTGATGGGGTGGGGGCAGAGTCTGGTGTATGTGTTTTGGTTGTCCTGTATCTGCTCCCTTGCCCCCTGTCTGTCAGGTAGATCTCCTATCTGATGAACACATGAAAATAGGTTCTACCTCCCAGGACCCAAGGTTGGCAGTGATGCAGACAGCGTCTATTAAGTTTATTCAGAGTCATTAGATGCCCTTAATAGTTTCAAACGCCGGTGTTGTTCTTGTTTTCTTGTCTTTTTAAAGGTACACCGTTTTGCTGTTTGTGTGTGAGACGAGTGATCATTATCTGTGTGTGCTCCAGTCTTGTCTTTGTGTTTGTGGTGTAATTGTTTGCACATTTGAGTTGTGCGTGCACGCATTTCATTGTGTGTTTTTCAGTATGAACCGCCTCTACTACAGCTGTTGCAATTCTGTCAGTAAAGTAGGCGTTATGAGTCAGATTAGGTGTGACTGATCATTCGTGCTCTGAGGGTGCCCCTTTTGTGTAACCCTGAACTGTCTAAGGTTTACTGAACACCTTATTGTTACTTACACCAACCGTTCAACGGCAAGCCTTCATCACAGCGCAATTCAAATTTGATTAAATGCAAAATATGATTTAGTTTACACACATGACAAGATGTAAGAAAAAAAAACTTTATTTAATTTATCCGTTTTCTTCATGCCACTGACTGCTCTGAAGCAGGTAGACAGCGGCTGTGGTGAAACGGTCTCTCCTCGGGGCCCCTGACGCTACAGAAAGTGAGGGAACGCAAACAACACTGTGTCTCAAAACCCGTGTGACTCATGGTGGGAGTCCAGAACAGGTTCCTACACTCACCCAGATGGAGAACGGCTGCCCGCTCTCTGGTGTTGCTCACGCAGGGCTATACCTACAGCCGCGGCCCCCTGAAAACACCGCGTCTCCGCTTTCCAGCGCTCTGTTGTCTTTCCGCCTCACGGTTCTACACGCACCATCAATAACATCACTCTGTCACGAAGCCGCTGATGACTAGGCCGCGATCCAGCGAAAAGCCTGCATGTCTCCTGCCCAATGAGTCATGCTTAAGTGGAGGTTACACCTGGCCGCAAATGTGTGAGGAGGGAACCTCTTATGGAAGACCGGCCCCCTTGCGTCTTAATGAATAGCTCTATTTGGAGCCTTGAACAGAAAGGTGTCAGCCTCCGAAGCTTCAGGCGCGTGGGTGCCACCCCGACTGGCACTAGTTCAACCTCACTGCCAAGTTTGACATCCAAATGGTGGTCGTGGTGTAAACAATAATCAGACTAATGCTATCATTTGCCTCCATAACAATACGTATTGAAGATCTTATGATAGCCCTAATTCCAAAGTGTTGTTTAAGACTTGATGCCCTAAAGGAGGTGTGTAAATATAAATTACATGGTGCGATTTAGTCTCCTCTTTATCTTCTTCTTCTGCTTCTCAAGACTTGTCGCTGAACCCTGACTGGCCCCATATACCACCCCCACCAGGCGCTGACGGAGACATGCGCCCGCCGGAAGAGATTGGCCAAAATCTTAGGCGCATCGGCGACGACTATTTCAATCTCCTCATGCAGAGGGTGAGTTTTTGTTTGTCCGTGTGTGTGTGTGTGTGTGTGCGTGTGCGTGTGCGTGTGCGTGTGCGTGTCTGTGGTGATGTAAAACAGAAAAAGGTAAAGTGAGGTATTTAATGCAAAAACTGGACACTGTGATGGTCCCACATCAGCCCTGCCATTTGCCGGGAACCACTCTCTCTCTCTCTCTCTCTCTCTCTCTCTCTCTCTCTCTCTCTCTCTCTCTCTCTCTCTCTCTCTCTCTCTCTCTCTCTCTCTCTCTCTCTCTCTCTCTCTCTCTCTCTCTCTCTCTCTCCCTCTCTCTCTCTCTCTCTCTCTCTCTCACTCTCTCCTGCTCTCTCTCTCTCTCACTCTCTCTCTCTCTCTCTCTCTCTCTCTCTCTCTCTCTCTCTCTCTCTCTCTCTCTCTCTCTCTCTCTCTCTTCTCTCTCTCTCTCTCTCTCTCTCTCTCTCTCTCTCTCTCTCTCTCTCTCTCTCTCTCTCTCTCTCTCTCTGTGTCTCTCTCCCTCCTTTCACGGGGTGACAGTGACGGATTGAGCCGGTGCTAGACTCTTGAATAAATGACCCTGCTCAGCCCTCCCGCTCTGGGCTCCGCTAGCCAGCCTTGGTTTCTGGAGGTTGCATCACCTCCAGGGGCCCGGCTGCGTGGCGAGGCGGGGATGACAATGATCAGATCCTGGGTGCAGTCAGCACGGGAGCCCGCTCACTGAGCTGTGACACCACCCCTCCTTCATCCCTTGCTGTCTCCCACCACAGGCTCCTGAGTTGTCTTTGTGGTTTTTGGTTGAAGGCCTACTTAATCACCAAACTAGGTCCAGACTGCAGTGGAAGGTTTGACTCCTATTGTCCTTACAGAACTAGTAGCGTGAAGTGGTTAAGGAAAGCCGCTGCTAACTTCAGGCACCGATCCTTACCGTTGATGGCCTGTGGACCTTGTTTAACTTGATTTGTAACAGCTGGACGAGTACAGCAGGAGTCTTGAAACCTGTGGTCTAGGACTATGGTGTGTGTGTGTGTGTGTGTGTGTGTGCGCTAGTTGTGTCCCTCTGGCTCTGGAAGGCGAACAATATCTACACACCCCACGTAAAACTGTGACTCATTCTTTAACAAAATCATGGAAGTTAGAGAACTAGTCTCAAGAACCGTGACACAGAGGAGGAAGATACTGTGGGGACTAGCATGTTTGTGTGTGTGTGTGTGTGTGTGTGTGTGTGTGTGTGTGTGTGTGTGTGTGTGTGTGTGTTTGTGTGTTTGTGTGTTTGTGTGTTTCTACGTCTGTACTGTTAGCCACCTTGGGGGCAGGATATTGACACACCTAAGGTGAGACTGGGCCTCTAGACAAACGATGGAGCAGAGAGAGAGAGAGACAGGAACAAAGGGGGAGAGAGAAAAGACACTGACGACTCGGGTGGGGAAAGGTAGGGGTTGTGTGTGTGTGTGTGGGTTGTGTGTGTGTGTGTGTGTGTGTGTGTGTGTGTGTGTGTGTGTTTGTTTTGGGAACACTCTCGCTGGTGTTTCGGTACAACCAGTCAGAGAAAAGCAGAACACGACGGCTGCGTGTTCCGTGTTCCGTGTTCCGTGTTCCGTGCTCAGGTGCTTCAGAAGAGGCCGAGCGCTCTGCCAGTGATCTGTGTGTGTTTCACTGTGCTGACAGACATCTGCTCACACCAGCTGAATTTCACAAACCATTGTGGTTAACACTGACAGTAAAGGCACAGCGATATATTCTCAGACAGGGCCTGTAGAGCCTCTGTTAATCCATTAACATTTCAGGCATAATATAACAAAAGCCTATTTATCGATTAAAACTAGAGTTACCATTCCCAAAAAAGTTAATATGGACAGTCCATTCCACAATAAACAGATGGCAATTTAAAAAAAGGGTGTAAGTGTGGCGTAAACTAAATGACCTGAAATCTTAAGTCATAACCAGGAATGCAGAGCCATTAGGTTTCCACTTAAACAATAAAAATAATATGGCCATAAAACAGAAAGGCCATTTAATGCTGAGTGGTATTAATGGCCTAATGCCTTTAAGCTGAATTTTATTTTCTAGTTTATTAAATGTCTAATTTGGGAGAATTTTTACTTTTGGCTTGTGCTACACTGCAGAGGTACCTCAAGGCTATAGTCACGGACGGTTGAATCATTTCAGAAAAAAGTCATGATTGTGTTGCCTGTGGCCACTGCAAGGTAAGAGGCAGTCTCTCAGTAAAGAGGGCTTTCGTGTTTGTGTCTGGTTTCTCTGCTCTGCCCCCTATCCGCTAGCCTCAGGCTATCTCCCGCTGGTGACCATTGTAGCTTACTAAAGCTTCTGGTCCATTCTTGCCATGCTGCAAGGAGGTGTGTGTGTGTGTGTGTGTGTGTGTGTGTGTGTGTACGTGTGTGTGTTCAGGCTCCATGTAAGGCATGCTGACAGTTTAGGCCAGTCTGTGACGGGGTCGCTTTATTATGCCCTACCCTGTGGTTACGGCTCTCAAGGATCCCAGCACAGGCGCTCTAATTATCCAGCGACCGAGCAAACAAACACACTTACACACCCACACAAACAAACACACTTACACACCCACACAAACAAACACACTTACACACCCACACAAACAAACACACGTACACGCACGAAAAAACCTAAACCGACCGTTTGTCATGCTTTGCGTCGGGCGATACAAAGAGCGTCTGAAAGTTGAGCCACTAGTAAGCTCGGCAGAAAGTGTTGTTTTGTTGGTGTCTCTCTTCGTCCGTTGGTCGTTTTCTGGGTTTTTCTGCGAGGCCGTTTGCATGTGCAAGGTACTTTTCCTATAGTCGCACACGGCTTTGTTCTGGGCTTGTGCCTCAGGAGCCCCTGATTCACATTAAACAGGCCTGGCAGCCATCCCATCGATGACTAACACTTTGAAAAACACTCTCACATATTACGGAGCGAGCCGTTGCTCACCCAGGGATGGACCAGGGAAGCCAGGAGGGAGAGGAGTGACCGACAGACAAAGGAGAAACAACAGTCAGAGGGGAGAGTCCTCTTTTCAGGCTCATAAAAAGTCAACGCCGCATTGAAGGGCAAGTCTTCGGTCCTGGGCCTAACGGAAAACAGATGTTTGGCCACAGACACCCATGCTGTTATCCTCACACAACTCGTGTCCACAGTTTGCCATTCAAATGAGGTGCCTGTTCCCACAGACCCTGAGTGAAGCATGGCTGGCTCATACAGGTACACTGTTAAGGGCCCATATTAACGAAGGAATCGAGAATTACGTTGATAGAACACAAGATAAAAGAGACATACGAGACAGATTCACCAGATGAGCCAGTTTCTTCCAAGTTTCCATGTGGTGGCTCCAGTCCTGCTGCTGCTGCTGCTGCTGAAATTGTTATTCTGTGCCCTGACAAGCTGCTGGCCCTCTTTAGTTGTGGCTTCTTTGTTTTTTCTTGCATATGGTGTCGCAGGATTTCCAGAGTGTTCTCTGATTCACATTGTATTTGCGTGCGTCTGGGTGTGTGTGTGTGTGTGTGTGTGTGAGCATCTCCTCATTCACACGCACTCATTCTGTTTCGCTTCCCCAAGATCCATTTGAGTTGGGTTGTAAATTGAGTTAGAGTATTTATTTGTGTGCGCGTGTGTTTGTCACCATGTTATAATATTGCACGCTTAGTGAGTGGAGTCTGTCAGATCAAAAGCTTTGTTGAAGGCATCATGGTCAACAGCATCTGATTTGCATATCCCATTGTTTCATAAACGCTTTTGTCCTAGTCTGCTATTGGTGTGTGAAAATAACTGCCAGTGTCTGTCTGTACTTTTGTAGTTTTTTAAAGAGCTAATTAAGATCATTTTTGTATTAAACATTTACGTAAGTTGGATAAGTGGCATGCACGGTACATTTGAACATCTGTTTTCCTTTGGCATGTTGAGAATCATTTATCAACAAGTTAATAATGTTCTCGTGAAATCATCTTTCAAGTCATTGTTGAATTTAACAAAGCATGACTCTTGTATCTCTCAACACACATTAGTCTGAATCCAAAATCTGTCAGTGAACTAATTACATCGGTTTATGAAGCGAGAGCAGTATGGGAGTTTTGCCAAAGATTTAAAGCCACAGTCCACATTTAGGGAATCCATATTTTGGTTTGTATGTTTATTATAGGTGCAAATCATATTGTATATAGATTAAAGAATGAACAATCTTGCCTGATCTTTTCAAAACATATAACCCTATTTTGGTCACTTTTGTTCCCACAATTAAAGTCCAAACTAACAGACAGTACATTTTTCCAAGGCTTGACTGATAAGTAGTTCTGTGAACCATAACTACAACGCTGGTGGTAGTTTGTCTTTTTCTCTGTGGCCTTTGTTGCTTCTGAAGTCCCCGATTGCATCTTTGCCTCAGCGTAGAAGGGTTAAGGCACTTCCTCCTCACCTGTTTCCGCAGGCCTGACTCACGTAGTCTCTGTCAACACGAGGGCTGCCAGGGCTGTGGGCCCGGCTCCTCTCCAGAATCACACTACAGCCCTTTGATATATTCCTCTCACGCTGCTTTGTGAAGATCCTGTGTTTCACAACCGAGTTCTGCCCCCGAGGCATGCAGCTCCCTGTGCCTGTGCTGAAAGGGTCAGTCAATTAGCCTAGAAGGAAATGGGCCAGACACCTGCACTGGTTGCTTTAAGTACCGCCAACTAAAAGAGTTTAAATATCTTTTCTGTGTCGGTTAGATGGGAATGATGTCTGTTAGATTAGAAGTGAAACGATTGTAATCTTTTTTTATAGATAACACAAAACCTATTTTAGGTAAGGGAAAAGAAACAACAACACAGATTTCCTCCTGCCGTACTGGCAGATGTTTTTAGCGTTTGACAGCAACATTTTTGTTACGGGCAGGGGAAGTTGTTTGCACTTTTCATTACAGCCACACTCATTTAATAAATCGAATCCGGCCCGTAGTATTTTAACCCTGATTTTATTAGGAACCAGGAACCATGTTTATGGGGAGTGTTTCCTCAGTGTTTTATCTGCCAGCGGGCCTACATTGGACATGCCCCTTGCCAATGTAGCTCCTATGCCCAGTTCTCTTATCTCTGCAAGACTGCTGCCAAAGCAGGGGACTGAAGCCAGCGCACCAGGCCAAGAAAACCACCTGTTTTAGTTCCCTCACTGCCAAGTCGGCTGAGAGGTTCGTTCGGGCAAAGAGAGGGAGACAGAGAAAGAGAGAGGAGCCAAGCAGAGAAATCGAACTCTTGCCAAACCACTTTATTTTCAATCCCCCCCTCACTCATTTTTTCTTTCTCTCTCTTCCGCCCCCCCCCTCGTTTTCCCCTCTATGCCCACGTTTTTATTATTCTTTGACTTTTATCGGATCCTCTTTCTCCAGCCCTTCTCGTCAGGACCGAAAACCATTTCATCAATCTGTCGGGTCATTCATCTCTTCCTGTTCTCTCCATTGAGTCTGGTCCCCCTCGGTTAAAGGGCCCGTCTAAAGCAAACAGGGGTCGATGCAGCCGTGCCGAGGTCCAGGAACTTTCTCACAGCCCTACAGCCATGTCTGGTCAATTATAAGACGTGAGTCAGGCTGCAAACCTGGCGTGACTGCGCTCTCATGTTCAGCCCTTAGGCGTTGTGTATCGCTCTAAAGAGAGTATGCTAGTGTGAAAGGAGGGAGACAGAAGAGGCCAGGCAGCAGCAATGAGATGACTATCTACCAGCGCCATCTAAGTGATGGCATCTGTGTGTGTGTGTGTGTGTGTGTGTGTGTGTGTGTGTGGGTGTGTGTATTTGTGTCTTGGTGTGTATGTGAGTGAGTGTGTGTGTTTGTGTTTGTGTCTTTGTGTGTATGTGAGTGAGTATGTGTGTGTGTGTGTGTGTGTGTGTGTGTGTGTGTGTGTTTGTTTGTGTCTGTATGTATATGAGTGTGTGTGTATTTGTGTGTTTGTGTCTTTGTGTGTATATGAGTGAGTGAGTGTGTGTGTGTGTGTGTGTGTGTGTGGGTTTGTGTCTTTGTGTGTATATCAGTGTGTTTGTCTGTTATCATACTGTTCATATAACATACAGTATGTGTGTTCTCTCTGTCCCCAACAGCGGCAGGCGGAGCCAAACCCCCGTGTCCACCATGAGCCTGTGTTCATGCTCTGGATGAGTCTCCTGATTGGACGGCTATTACAGATTTTCTTTTGGAGAAGATGATGGACAGTCAACTAGACCAAAGGACCCAGCTTTTGGGACACCCAGCAGATGTAGCATCTGACCCAAACACTTTTTAAACCTGTGAATATGTACATTTGGGAAAATATTGTCTGCTGTTGCTACCTAGCTGTTGCTAGTGGAATTTCCAGTTTGTTGGAAATATATTTGGGAATTCTGGGATTCGACTTTGGACTCATTTATTTTTTAGCACCTGCGGAATCTTTGAACACTGAGCCCTAATCAAACCACCAAAGAAGGATAACGTGTTCCGTTCTTGGACAGGGATAACAACGATAACATGATGATTTCAAATGTGCCTTGTACAGTTTTTCTCTCTTTTTTTTGTGTACGCCGCCGTTTTCTTTCTCCTTTGTTCTAAGCTATTTATTTTGGGGGGTTTTCCCGCTGTTTTTGTGTAAATACCAATATTTTTATAATTTTTGTTTTTGTGAGTTTCACCAGTGGACCAGCTTGTGAGTCTGTATGGCTTCCATTCCGAATCGTTGCTTTACGTGTCAATCCACTGCCAAGACAATTATAAAAAGAAAAAACTAAGTAAGACCTTTCAAAACGTTCCAATTCAATACTATGGCAGTTTCATGAATTACAAACAGTCTTAATATGGCAGGTTTCATTAAACCAGATTAACCAATAGTTTAAATTTGGACATCGATTTATTGTAGATATATACAGTATATATGAAAAGCATAATTTTGCGTACGTAGATTAAATATAATAGTATAGTTTTGGATATCTATCAGCCTTCTGATGCAGTTTCGTTCATGGTACTTGCTCTGCTTGGTTCAGTTTGGCTTGAAGCAGCTGGAGCCTCGTATTATCCCGTCACACCGTTCAGACAGTGAACTTGGTTGGACGATGATGAAATGCCTCTATGTATTACTGTAACCATCAGTCGAGAGCTTTGATATTGTGAGAACACTGTGAATTTAAAATGCCACCCCCCCCCCCCCCCAACATTATTTTGAAGGTCTTCTGTATTAAAAAAATAATAATAATCAGTATTATTTTCAATTTCATAGTACAATTAACTAAAGCTTTCATAAGACAGGTGACAAAACTAAAATTAGAATAAAAATAAATTATAATTTTTGAAATAGCTGCCTATGAACCCCTGTGCTAAGATTGTAAGGCTACACAATTAGTCTGCATCACTGTGGTTAACAATTAAAATGTATCTCTTTTACAATGGTATTGTTTTGCCTACTGGGTATGATTGGAAACACCACTAAACAATTGGCATTAGAGTGTGGCCTTTACCTGGCGTGCATAGCACTGCTGACACTCCTGTTTCACTGTATTGCAGACAGCGTTCTAGCCTAGCCAAGTCCTGCATAATGCTGCCAGGTCAATAAACTCATACAAGCTGTGTGTGAAGAAAACCAAGCCCAGAGCTCTGGGGAAGCAGTTATTTTTCCAGAGACAGAGAGAGAACTACAGATTGACTGGCAGGCTGGCTAGCTAGGCAACAACAGCTCTGTCCAGTGACAAGCCTCTTTCCCAATCTTCACGTCTAAGGTTCACTGTTTAAAGTTGAAAGTTAAGGTTTAATGGAGGTCTATCTCACCATTATACACCCAATCGTGAAACGCAGACACGACCAAGCTGAATTATGGTTCAAAGTATAGAAACTTCAAAATATGCCACAATCTTTAGGATCATTGTATGTAAAGGGCTAAGTAATCACTAGTGAACTGTAACCACTGAGGCCTTAGTGGCAGCAGTAAGAGTGAGCCAGTGCAGGCGTCGTCGTACGTTTTTTAATTGGACGCATGGCCGTGTTTTAGAATTATCAAATGATGACCAAAAGACAATTCCAGGTTTATGCGAGGCCCCTATGATGTTACGGGCTCCACCTAAACAGCAGTGGTGTTGTGTGAAAGTTTGTGAGGTTGACAGAAAGAGGATTTGTGGGGGCATTGTTAAGATGTTACGAGATAAGTGTTACCATGTTTTGTGCCGTGGGATGGATTATTGACTTTGTGTGTTAATGGACTATGAAACAGGCTGTGGTGGAGTTTAAATGAATTGCCTTTCTGATTTTGATAAGCCACTTCTTACTGTACCAACATGTACAAAAAACCTAGTCCATGAAATTACACATTAATAGTGTTGATAAGTGATTGTAATAAAAGTTCAGGCTTAAAATACAATTTATCACTTTTATAAAATAGCATCGTTAAAAATTTTTTTCTCAACATTACATTTGAACCTGGAATAGAAAGCCTTGTACAGAGATGACATACAACTCATATCAAAATGTGACTTTTATAAAGCATACAGCGTCATGTTCCTCGCTCGAGCAGACTTGGAAAAAGGTCATCTTGTATGACTGAGATGTTTAAAAAATTATGAGAACTTCAAATACCTTGGGAGTGCTTGTCTGCTATTAGTTATTTCATGATAGGACACCATTTCAAATCGAGTTTCAACACCCAGGACTGCATTCATGCTTGTAATTCTCTGGACCAAAACAACACTGCTCTTCCATTTCTGTAAATGTGTTGAGTTGTCTTTTTCTATCTGTTGTCAACTGAAACCAAAGACCGACCTCATTTTATAGTACTGTATTTTAGCCAGAAAAAATCAGTTGGAACAATGCAGAGGGGAAACTGAAAGTTGATTTATCCCCTTCTGAAACTAGCACGCAATTTAACTCGTGTATTTCTTCTTTTAGCCATTTAATCGTATTTTTGCTATGAGATAACACTTGAGATTATGTTGATTGTTTGTAGATACTGTCAATTTACAGTATACCACGTGATATCAGCAAATGGATGTGTTAAGTGAGACATTACACACAATCTCCTAAATAATATACAGGATACAGCATATATTCCAGGGAAACAGTTCTACTTCATAACAATGTTTCACGTTTCTGTTTGGTCCGTTTTGGTCTATTTTGAGTCGAAACCAAGGTAACTTGTTTTGGTTTAGCCTTGTGAGGACTGAGGATGTTTCACGTTTCTCTACATTTTATCACAATAATTCTGATGCTTTTTTTTCTGAGAAAGTAATTCATGTATTCCCCCCAAACACCTACTGTAACGTAACCCAACTTGCGATTTGTTTGGAGCCATTTTGCACTGAGCACAGACAGACCAACTGATCTAGCTGGCTCACAGGACCCAGTAAATTTGTAGCAACATACATTTGTTAATATCTTTTTCTATTTTGCACTGAAATGATGTAAATATTATTAGAAAGACTGTGCAATATACTGCTGTGCTGTAAATAAAGCCTTTTTTCATCTTTTTTTCATCAGTCGAGTATGTCACTGTTTCTCTGGTAAGTACGGCTGCATGGTGTTTTGGGTTCGAATGCTGCCTTTAGAACAATGTCCGTGCTGCCTTAAGATTAAATAGTCCTTCCTTCTCTCTCAATAAAAAGTACCATTTCAACGATATTTAGTGTACCTGTGCTTGTGTGAACTCGACCACTATATTTGATAGAATCATATTGTTCTATGAACATAGTCAGACTGCCCTCATCCTCATGTGATTTCATCACTGTGGAATTTACTCATCTTTTTTGAATTGCTAGTTGTATGTGCTTCAAATGGACTCCAGGACCCTTATTGTAGGAAAAAAAATGTGAATGAGTGCGCAAGGTTTCAGTTGAGCGTTTTCCGTTTCTGTCTGTGCTTTGTGTTCGTGTGGGGGTAAGAGAGGAAAGCCTTTAGTTTTATCTACAATCATCTGCAGGACATGGAAAGTAAGGTACCTTCCACCACTTGACACAAACAGGCTCAGTTAATTATATCCCTCAAACACGTTCTTACACACACGCGCGCGCGTGCACACATACACACACAGCAATAAACACATGCTATGCCACTGCAGTTTGTGACTCAGAGTGAGCTGCAGTCCAGCACGGTAAATTCCTACATCTGCCAAGAAAATTTTTTTTTTTTTTTTACTCATGAGTGCTCTCACATTTTGGCTAGGCTGGGGTTTTAAAAACGGTTAAAATACAGTTGCATATACCACCACTTCATTCTGGCTAGGCTGGGGTTTTAAAAATACAGTTGTATATACCAATACCACCACTTCATTGTGCATTTTGTCTCTTCTATGCATTACCTTCAGCCTTCACCCCTGACATTAGATGACAGACAGGGATATTAGAAATGTAATTTACGTTACAGAACCACACAAATGCCGCCCCCCCCCTTCTCTCTCTCTGTTTCCAGCTGCTCATCATGATGACTAATGAATTAAAACAATAAAGGATGATTTATTTTCTAACCAGGAAACAAAGTGCCAGTATGGCAACGTCTTCCAGGAATTGGGCTGAGGATCCCTCTGGCTTCCTTCCTGTAGTGTTTCTAGTAGCCAGCAGGCATTCCAGCTCGACCACGTTTCCTGTCTTGGCTTCCCCAAAAGCCACTTTTAGAGCTCATCACTGACCTTGACCTCACCATGGTGAGTAAGCATCAGCTCCACCCTATTGGCCTCCAGTTGGCCTACTCCAGTGCCGCTGCTAGCCTAACAGGCTGACCCGGGAAGGCCAGGGCACCTGCAGGGTCAGTTAGGGGGGGGGGGGGGGGGATTGTTGTAAATGTGATTGAACTATTGTTTGAAAATTCCAAATAGTTTGGTGTGTATTTTTATTAATTTTTTTTATAGGGTTGCTGGAACAATCTGCTCTCTGAACCTTGTGTATGGCTAGCTTTCCTTGAATGAGAGCCTGGGATCATTGTTAACTATGTGTTGTGTAGTTATTTGTTTGTTTTGTTTTATTGGTTCTGTCCTGTTATTCATTTGTTTATATATTCTCCCTCTCTTTCTTCGTCCATTTTGGTCTCTGTCGTTAAACGGTTACACGTACACCCTGACAAAGGCACGTTGCCAAAACATGTTGGTAATTTAAATAAACATCTATTTGCATTGAGATAAGTTTGTGACTTTAGAGTGTGCTGAGGTTTCGACACTGTTATTCCTACCATGCCATTCTGTTGCTGATAAAGTACCCGTGGGGGCGTTGTTTTCAGGATACTGTGGTCAAAGCCCCTAGGCTGATTTCTTCCTCTATTGAGTGTAAAATATACTGCGTCCAACAAAACTGTGCTCTATGGAAACCACACACATGAGCATATACAGACACACGTATGTATGCACAAGCACACTTCACTTAATTGTGCTAATTCATCTTACCATGACCATCTTCTTGTTTATCATTTAGTAATGTAATTGGAAGGCTGTAAGTGTTCTAATAAAATCCGTTTAAAAATACGGTAAATAATATCTAAATAACTAAATATCACTGTTACACTTACAAGGAATTACAGTAAAATAGATACTGTATACACAAATGTCATTATAACAGTAAAATGTTTTGTGAGCATATTGTGCTCTTCAGCTGTCAAATGATATATTTTGCCGTAGAATTACCATATATATTTACTTTTTTATTTTATTTATTTTCGATTTGCATGACCTTACCATATTTTGAGGCCGAATAACCACACTTGAGCTCTGGTAACATGTTTGTTGGCTATTGTAGACTGTTGAGTCTTGGCCTCTTTGAGTGGATTGTGGAACGTGTAGGAGGGTAACACTTTGGTTTCCTCTCGTGTGTCGAGCCCTGTGAGTGCGTTTGTCCCTAGGGCTGGAGATGATGTTAATGGCTAAATTAAGGACACGTGTGTGTGGGGGTAAGGGACCTATTTTTGGGCCCACACAGTAAAAATGAAAGCCTGTGGACCGAATTTTACCAGCCACCAGTCCAGCTGGAACGGAATGCTGAAATCGATCCAATCAGTGAATGAGCAGTTGTTAAAGTAGCAAATACAATGACGATTACTGTAATTCCCATGCAGCCTGTGCAGCATGCAGCCTGTCAATATTTTCTGTAATTCACCAAAGCTGTCAAATCTATAGTGACCCAAACGACCATACAGAAATAACAGCTTTCGGTATTGTCACCGTTTTGAACCCTAAATTAAACCCAGGTCCTCATATGAGTGTCTGTGGGTAAGTCATGAGAATGGTGGCCGGAGGTTGTGTAAGGGAAAAGGCACAGAAACTATTCTCTCTTCCTCCCATGGACCCTTCCGTAACACAGTGAGCCCCACTGTATGAGAAACCTCAGAAACCCAAACGCCCCGGTGAGTCAGGCAGCCCCGGATACCGGAGGATGCTTCGTCATTTGACCCGTGACCAGGCCAGCACTGAAAAAGGAGGAACACACAGCTGTACTTTGCTGTTGTCTCTGTCTGAAGGGGTCTGTACAGTATAGACACTTTTACTGTATATCGGTCCTCAAGCATCAAGCTAGTTGTTCACCAGAGAGTCAAACGCGTCATGAGATCAAGAGTTATAAACAGACGGGCTTAATTATACATTTATAATAATACATTTACCTTATTCATTAAGTCAGGATATATGGGTCCATTAGGATTAAAGTGCAATCAGTCAGTCGTGCAACTAGTACTTTATAACAAGTGCAAATCAAGCCACTTTATATTAAATAAAATCACGTTTAGGAGGATGTGGTGCTATCCGGCACTTTGTGGAATTGGCCTATTTCTTTCTCCATGGAGTAGAGTTGGCCAGATGGAATTCCAGGAGGATACTGATTTCAAATCAGTGTTTAAAAATACCATCCAGTAAGTTGGAGCAGTTGCATCAGCAGTTGCTTTGTAAAAAAACAAAAGATTTTTCCAAAAATAATTGCATGTGAAGACGGGAGCATTTGATCCCTGCTCCTTTTTGCAAATATGCTCATGAGCCACATACATATTTATAGCTACTGCTGGTACGCCTCTTCAAATGTCGCTTTGAAAAGCTACACACGAGATCGAGTTTTTCTGCATCCTTCCTCAGTATGCGCTTGTTATGTGCACATGCCAATGTACGTGTGTTGGTGTGTGTCTCTCTGTTATGTGCACATGCCAATGTACGTGTGTTGGTGTGTGTCTCTCTGTGCTCGTGTGTGTCTGGAGCCCTTTCTTTAGTCTGCTTCTCGGGCTGCTACTCTTGCATCTTGCAGATGTTGCATCACACTTACGTCGACTTCACTCAGGAAAGAGGCCATTGATGTCAGAGACGCACTCCTAGACTGTGTACACGGCTACATTTAAATCGTTCCGAAGCTTGGGCTTCCCGAGACAACATGTCAGAGGAAGATGTTCCATTTCTATAATGTCTTTGATCTGAGGGGGAGCTCCCTGGGGTGACGGATGCGTAGAATACACTTGACCTTCACTTGACGGTCGGGTAAGAGTTTTTTTCAATGAACCTGTCACACGGTGGGTGTGGTGGTTCCATAATGCAGCCACGCGACGTGTAACTGTATGCAGTTTCATGCTTCGTTAGGCATAAATCAACCATATATCTGTGTCTTACTGCATGTGCAATCAAGTTGCATTGTCTCTGACATAAAAAGGCACTGCAGCAAAATTAAAAACAAAATCCTTGCACAGAGGGCAGCACGGTGGCTCAGTGGTTAGCACTGTTGCCTCACAGCAAGTAGGTCCTGGGTTTCTGTGTGGAGTTTGCATGTTCTCCCTGTGTTCGCGTGGGTTTCCTCCGGGTACTCCGGTTTCCTCCCACAGTCCAAAAACATGCAGGTTAATTGGTGACTCTAAATTGCCCGTGAATGTGAATGTGAATGTGAGTTGTTGTCTGTCCCTATATGTCGACCCTGTGATAGGCTGGCAACCTGTCCAGGGTGTACTTGCCCTGTGTCTGCTGGATAGGCTCCTGACCCTGTACAGAATAAGCGGTAAAGCTAATGGATGGATGGATCCTTGCACAGGAATAGATTTTCATTCAGATTTTATGGGAGTGGACGGCAGGCAATTACGTATAATTAAAAGTCTACTTGCTTTGAACTGCACTCCTTTGTGCTATTGATAGGTGCCGACACATTGTAATCTGTTGCAGTGCTCTGCAGCGCTGGCTGAACACGCAGGAGGAGTGTTCAGTAACACACCTCTGTGCACCTTTTCATCCATAGAAACGTAGGTCGGTACGTTTAGGTACAGTCTCTGTATGTCTCTGGAAACATTGGTTTGGCCTGTTCAGGTTGACTTAGAAGAAACGTTTTCAGTGCCATTTGGCATCAATAGCTCATCATAACCCCATATACGTTCAAAGACCAAGAGTATGATTGGCAGTTAGCCGTGACAGAGGTTCTGGCAAAGAAACAAAAAAGAGACTCGACAACAGTTATGTACCAGACATGAACAAACAAGATGGCCTACACTGAACCGGTCAGTGCAAAAAGCTGGAAGATCGATGCACACAACGCCCTATCGTTAAACTGAACAGGCTCCGTCATCAACATCATTTTTGAATAATTTCCTATACATCAGCCTGTCTGTCTCATCTCATCCCATCATGCTGTGTTTCACCTGCAATACTGAGTCACTGACGCGAGAGCCGGCTCTGAAACAACAAACACAGATTATCTCCAAGAAGCACATGAAAGGAAAGCTGGCAGAGGCTTGAGATTGTGGCTGCTGCCGTAACTTCCACCACAGGTTTCAGAATCAAAGTGTTTACACCTTCAAAAACAAACATATCAAATGGTGCGTTATTGCCTTCAGGCAACTTAACCCCCCTGGATGAAATGCTTTAGAACTCGGTGTTCTCTCACTTTGAGAGAGCAGCACGTGATAAAGGTTGGTGTGGAAAGGTGGGCTTGGTTCAGTGAACGGTTGTTTTCGGAGCTTCACGATGAAAACAACAAATATACTTGTGGATGCTTTTCTGCGCTTTACTATTGTAAGTGTGTGATGAAATCGTGCACATGTTGTTACGTGAGCTTATCCAGTTTCTATTTAAAAAAATATAAGCCACGCAGAAGGCGGGAGAATTAGGATGGTGCCAAAAATCCTTAAATAAACAGTCAGTGCCCTCATGCCACAGTCAGCGGGGCTGAGTGAGTGAGCAAGGACTACAACTTCTGCCTTGTCAAGGTGGCATAAGAAAAGGAACTGTGGGAACACACAACACAGACTCCCACCACTCCCTTCCTCTTTCACCAACGAGCAGCTGTTTCCAGGAAATAGGCCCTCAACTCTGTACATCCAAAGTTAGATAGAAGTGATGAGCAGCAGCATGAGCCGGACAAAAATAGCACACACTAACACACTAATACTCTTACAACAACTCACATGTTGAGACATGCATTGTTTTGTGTTATTGTGTTAAGTGTTATATACAAAATCTATGGGATTTGAAAACGAACAAGCCTTATTTTAGTATGTTAAGTGTAAAGAAACACAATGCACTGCCAACATCCTTGCAACCCAATTGTACAGTGTCCTTGAGTTACTAGAAAGGTGCTTATTTGTATTATTATTATTATTATTATTATTATTATTATTATTATTATTATTATTATTATTCATAATGATAATAATACGAGACTGGTCGCCGAGCTGGGTTTGGCCTGGAGAGGTTTGAGCAATCACATGCTGGCAACAAAGAAACAAGGGAAATGCACCAGATAGCCCATTGACAGGTCCCTGTATATCACTATGCAATGTCAATTCACTGTGTACCACCAAAAAGAAGAGGAGGTCAACGGGTTCATCGAGGTGTCGGACTGTGAGTCCAACTTCATCTGTCGGGCCAAGCTGCCACAACGAAGAGAAATGGAGATGTGTGAGGGAGTAAACGACACGGAATGATCCCCTCTCCCACCCACATGCTGTGCGACAGCTCCAGCTCACTGTGAGACAGCTCCAGCTCGCTGTGAGACAGCTCCAGCTCGCTGTGAGACAGCTCCAGCTCGCTGTGAGACAGCTCCAGCTCGCTGTGAGACAGCTCCAGCTCACTGTGAGACAGCTCCAGCTCACTGCTTACTGTAAGTGTTTATAAGTTCCTCTTCTCCATCCCTGTGTCATCCTTTCTGTGGAAATCTTCCTGGCAAGATGTGTGACAGGCGTTGTCACATCATAAAATCCTAAATGTCAAAACTCGACGTACAACGTAACATGTGCAGTCCTACAGCACTGGGCTACTTAGCATTCCAGGAGACAAGAAAGCTGTGTGCAGAAGAGAGCCCCCCCCCCGTCTCCCACCCTCCCCCTCACCAGGTTCAACCAGGACCAAAGTCCCCTGGAGGGTCATGGAAAATATGTCGGGCCGCGCCTGTGTCTGTGAGAGACAAACAATTCCAACTCCGTAGTATCTCATGGCTGTGACCACTGCAGTTACTTTACATTGAGTGTGTGCTTGTGTGTGTGTGTGTGTGTGTGTGTGTGTGTGTGTGTGTGTGTGTGTGTGTGTGTGTGTGTAGAAATGAGGTGAGGTGAATACATAAGGTGTGTGTGTGTTCGTGTACCTACCACTGACGCTTACGCAAAACAGAGGTCACTGAGTTCTAAGCAAATGGATTTCATTTTACTCTAGTCTTTCTCTGAAAACATTACTTTCACTTCCTGGCTTCCTCATTTATGACCCAAGAATTATTATCACATAAATACACCGATACATAACCAACATTTCTGTTTATTGTGCAAAACAAATTATTCCAAGCAGTCACGTAATTACAAACAATCCTTAATCAGTTCCATTTCATCGATTCATTGACAGTCATGAAAGCAATGCTAAAATATTCATGGATGGCACGAGATTTCCAGCACAGCAGTGGTGATGCTGTTTCTAAGGAATCTCGTCAGATAACAAGAAGCACAGGAGCAAAGTGCAGCCGGTGGAGAGACGGGCGGGGTGGAAACTTTTCTAGGGGCTCTTCATTTCTTTGTGAGTGTGTGTGGCTAGCACACACACACACCCACACACTGCCAACCGGCTCCATCTAAACAGGTCCTGACTGTCTAAAAATCCCTAGGTACTTTCCTGATCGTTTCTGTATATGGACCCACATTCAAACCTAGCCAATGAGCACTGATTCTTCAACATCATGACATGTAAAACAGCTTTCTATAGAATGGGCTGACCCAAAGAGGATCAAATCAGAGTCCTGGGCAAAATTATCTCCTCCAATGGGATGTTGTTGTTGGGTGACTAAGAGAAAACGGTCTGAATTAACTTCCTGTCTTTACAGTCATGGTGAGTCACTGGCCCATTATTATTCTCTCAACTGATTGGCTGAGCTATTTCTATGAAGGTATTTAAAGAGACTAGACGAAGCTGTCCTTGTCATAGTCTTAATGTGTGAACTCAAGAGATCAAAATCTCTGTGATAATTGCAGATGTAAAGCATTGCGCAAAACCCACGGACAGCGTAATCCAACACGTGTGATCCACGGCGTGTGCGTGTGTGTGAGCTAGAGAGTGTGTGTATTTAGTTGTTATCACCTTGCCTATAAATATCTGGACTGGCAACAGACGAGATGTAATGAGCTTGGTGAGACTGATGGCCATGTCAACAAAGATGGCAGTGACGATGATGACGACGATCGCCCTTTTCTATATTCTTAGTAGTTCTCAGCACCTCACTTTTCTCTACAAACACATCTACTATATTGTTCTTGTCCTTAGTATGGTGTTTATGGAATGTTGATGGCAGGCACTGTTTGTTACTTAGGTATACCTAACACTAAAATCTGGAGCATTTCATTGTGGCGCAGTCCCTATTGTCAAGAGTTACGTGAACATGACTGTGCATTTTCACATTTCAACATGTCCGTCGTCCGGTTCGTCTGCGCAGGAAAGGCAGACTCTGCCGCTGTGAGTCAACCCCAGCTTTGTCATAGAGTATGTACGCACATGTGTATGTGTGTTTTTGTGCATATGTGTGTCTCTGATCACTGCAACAGCACCTAGCTTCTCCTTTTAAAGAAAATGGACTTAACCCTTCACATGGCCTTGATGAGCTCAGTACCCATGCTCCGGGCCTGTGGAAGCAGCGTGTTAATCTCTGTGGCCCTGTGTGTTTTCCCCCCCATCCCCTCTCGGAGATCAGGATGAAACAAGAACTACAGCCGGCAGATGAGCACCGCATCTACAGTATGGTCCCACAGTATTACTCAGGGCGGACGTTTGGGCACGTGTAGAGAGTGAGTCATGAAAAGAGGCTGTCCGAACGGCCTTCTCAAAGGCTACTTATTGGGTGGCTGTTATAGGAGCGTTCAGTACTATTCTCCTTTTCGTGACAGACCACTATTTGGTTTTACTTTCCATTCTCACTCGTTTCATTTTTTCACAAGAACAATTGGTTTGTAGGTTTGTTTGTATTTAGCTAACCTTTTTATTTTCATGAGATGCTTTAGATTGTTGGGGAAGGTGGTTGGTTTTTCTTTAAGTAGAAACTAAAGGTCTATATTGACTAGATTTCATTTTGATTTGGTAAAATATCGTAGAGTAATTATTTTCACAATAGGTCAACTACTGTAAAAACAATCCACATCCTCGTTAATGTCTGATGCTTGGTGTTACTCACTGGACTTCTGTGCGTCAGCACCGCATATAAAAGCAGCATATGATTCAACCTACCGTGAAGCCCCAAGAAGTGAAACTCTCGGTTATGAAACCTCATTCCTGAACCATAAACTAAGCAGAGCCCTGATACCTGCTGTTTAAAGATCAACGGCAAACAAGGGAATCACCATCATAAAATCTTATCAGGGAGAACTCCTTCAGTAACCCGCATTAGACTCTCTCTCTCTCTCTCTCTCTCTCTCTCTCTCTCTCTCTCTCTCTCTCTCTCTCTCGCCATCACTCCTAGCACTGCGGGAGGTGGAAATCTCTGCCATCAGTGTTTGGTCCCAAGTTCAGAGATAAAGCGCTACTTCACCTGTCAGGGAGCAGTAGTTGTTGTTAGGCAGGTATAAACGCTATCTGGGACATGGTTCTAGACACGCGCACACACTTCAACAATCATACAGTCTGTTGGGGATGACAACATAAGTCCACCTGCAATGATAACACATCTACATAGGATAAGAACATTAGTAAATCCTTAGTACCATGGTTATTATATAAAACACATAGATGTTCCCTACTTCCTTAATCCCCTGCATCTCCCCTCACCTTTGCCTGGCCACATGACCTCATTAGGTATCAGTAGCAGAGAGCAGCTGAGCATCTGGCCCAGATTGCAACACATGCTGTGCCTCTGTTGTTTATCCTTCTGGACAGTAACAGTGGGAGGGTGGAAATAAGTGCGCTTGTGTGTGTGTGTGTGTGTGTGTGTGTGTGTGTGTGTGTGTGTGTGTGTGTGTGAGAGAGAGAGAGAGAGAGAGAGAGAGAGAGAGAGAGAGAGAGAGAGTGTGTGTGCATGTGTGCGTTGCCAAACCTACCTCTGGACATGTCTGGGCGTATCCCAGACTGCCTGTACACTATTGTGCCACCAGCCTGAAGGCACTCTGAGCTGCTCTCTTAGACACTGTAGCCAAACACACACTGTATAAACCACGTACGCATACACCGAGACAGACACGGAGAGCGAGACAGAGATTGAAGGACAAAATGGGAAAGAGAGGGAGGGGAATTGGGAGAGGGAGAGAGAGAGAGAGAGAGAGAGAGAGAGGGAGAGAGAGAGAAAGAGAGTTTGCCCATGTCAAGTTTTATTTTCCTTACAGCAGTTGCCGATAAATTCACACCCAAAATGGGTCATCTGAGTTCAAATGCATCAAACAGACCACCCGACCAAATAATTCCAATTAGCAAACACATTCACCATGTTCCCGAGTGCTAAGTGGCTAATGAGCCAGAGCAGTGTGTACCTGAGGTGATTTGAGTGGTCATTGTTTTAAACGAGGACACATGACTGAGGAGACTGGAGCGGCGTCTGTCTGGTGGAGGAGCCATTGTGGGCCGGGCCCCGGGCTAGATTACAGTGAGTCACTCGGGCTCTTTTGTGTGGAGGCTTTCAGAGGTGGAGTAAACAGATCCTCACCGTGGCGTGCTTCGCTGGGCTCCGGCTCCCCAAGGTCTCTGGGTTTGTGTCTGTATTGTCACGCGTGTGTGTGTGCCTAGAGACACACACACACACACACACACACACACACACACACACACACACACACACACACACACACACACACACACACACACACACACACACACACACACACACACACCGGGCACCACTGACCTTGACACAGTTCAGTTGACGATGAGCACTCTCTCTTTAGAGCACATAAAACGCTTGGTTGGCTCAAATCGTTTTACCAACTGGCACAGTGAGCAAAAAAGTAGTAATTTTCAACTAATGATTTACCTTGCCAGGTGCTCCAGCATGAAAAAAGAAATGATCCAACTACCGAATACCCAATAATGACGACATTAAAAAAACATGGAATGCCATGACCAGATGAACACATCAAAACGTCCCCCAAAGAAACCTGAAGTATACATGTCTACAGAACGAAAATATCTTAAATTAAGGCAGACACCACATTTAAGAAGAGAATAGAGATAAAAAAACTCTAGTCTGTGATGTAATGCTCAAGAAAGTGGTGTAATAATAATAAAAGTAATAATACATGGGATTTATAAGCGCCTTTCTAATAACTCAAGGACTCTGTCCAAAGGGAACAAACTAGGGCTGAGCTGTAGGTGTAATCTGTGCACATCAGGTGCTGTTATTTGTTACTTCAAGAAGAGACACACTGCAACACCAAGAAGCTTTTTTTTCGATTACTCTTACAACAGAGTGCATTTTACAGATGAATTACTTGGATCAGCAACATTATTAAAATGTTTTTAATTAGTTGATAATATTGTTTTAGGCTTTCATCCACTGTCTGCGCCAACACATTTAGCACATTGGTTGAACTGTGAAGAAGCAACAGGATTCATTTGTTTAATCAGGATGTGGAGTAGATTGCGAGTTGTTCCAACAGTCTAATTTGTTGGTGCTTTTTATGTCAAAACAAGCAAACAACAAATCAATCCAAAAGTCTTAATTTAGCCAATCTGTAAATGTCACACAGTCAACTTTATGTGGCCATTAAGAATCAGCAATACCAGCTGAAGCTGAGGTTGGTAGCTCACAGTGTTACCCCTTTGACTTCACAAACATGTGCATTCACACGTCACACGTACATTCTCTTTCCCTCTCTCTCTCTCTCTCTTTCTCTCTCTCTCTCTTTCCCGCTCTCTCTCTTTCTCTCTCTCAAAGACACACAATCAAAAAACAAAACACACACACACACACACACACACACACACACACACACACACACACACACACACACACACACACACACACACACACACACACACACACACACACACAGAGACGTTTAGAAAAGCACAAACCCCGCTGGTACAGTGTTATGCATAGCAGTGTAATAGTGCAGGCCAGCCTATCCCAGACTATAAATAGTTTATCTGTGGTGATGCAGGGTGAAGAGAGGAGACTGCTCAGTCACCTAGAAGAGATAGAAACGTTGTGTGTGTGTGTGTGTGTGTGTGTGTGTCTGTGTGTGACCTTAAGCGACCCTATCCTAATGTCAGTTATGGCCACAGTCTATCTCCTAAAGCATGCTATCTATGATCTCTAGACGATGACCTGACTTCAACTGGTGGTTGTCCTGGTATTACCTCCACCCCTGCCTAGCCCCCCGACTGGCCCAGAGAGAGACCCCCCCCCCCCCACACACACACACACACATGGCATCTGAACAATCCCTCCGACATCAGAACTTGTGTCAGGACTCCAAACCAATGATGTCTCCAACCTGAAAAAGGCTGCAACAATATAATCACATGATTGAATTAGCTGCACAGCCTTCACGCACTCTCAACTGCCTTCCACTTCAGTAAATGTGTATATACAGTACATCGTTGCCTGAGGAGATGTGGGTGGGGTTCCATAAGGCGTTTTGGAGCGGAAGTGAGAGACGAAGGACCTGAACCAGGCCTGCTTAAGAGCCGCGCCTCTGTGACCGCATCAGGTCAGGGTCGTGCTCACAGCCCCGAAGCTGCTGACCTGCGTGACCCGAATCACCGTGTACCCACAATGCACCAGCAGATGATGACGCGGGAATGCAGTGCTGTGTTTTAGATACTGTGTAAAATATCTTTGCAATGAAGGTAATATAGATAATGTCATTAATGTTTATCCACAGTTATTATAAAACATCCATCCATTAACTTTACCGCTTATCCTGTACAGGGTCACGGGGGGGGGGCTGGAGCCTATCCCAGCGGACACAGGGCGAGAGGCGGGGTACACCCTGGACAGGTCGCCAGTCTATCACAGGGCCGACATATAGGGACAGACAACAACTCACATTCACACCTATGGGCAATTTAGAGTCACCAATTAACCTGCATGTTTTTGGACTGTGGGAGGAAACCGGAGTACCCGGAGGAAACCCACGCGAACACGGGGAGAACAGGCAAACTCCACACAGAAACGCCCTTGGGTCAGGTGGGGATTGAATCCAGGACCTTCTTGCTGTGAGGCAACAGTGCTAACCACCGAGCCACCGTGCTGCCCCTATATTATAATTAATTATAAAACATATATTTGACAAATAATACTACCAATATGTGAGAATAAACTACACAGATTAGGTGTTATACTGAAAATGCAGTCCAAAGTAAATTGTGTAACCATTGACTGGCAATGTGCACATAGCAAACAGTCTGAAAAATATCCAAATGTGCTTACCAGCTTACTTGTTTGTACTGATGAGTCAATGCCAAGCCACACAACTTCCTTAGATTGAGAATGTTTATTGGTATATTTGCTTTTAGTACATTTAAAAAAAAAAGTACAGAGAAAAATACAGTTTAGAGGACTCACTTCTGCAAATCTCCACCCCAGGAATAAAAAAAAGAGAACTCAGCTCACCTACAAATAACTCCCCGATGCATTTCACTCCCCACTCCCCTCTACAGCCTCCCATTACAAGTCCTTACCAGCAGAGCATCAAACAAGACCCTTAAATGCCACCGACAGCTTTCCTCTGACATAACAACAGATTTATCTTGTACTCTCACACTCTTTCTTGGTAGCAAGTTCCCGGCCAACACCTGTGCTCAAGTCAAAGATTCACCCGTTTAGCAGATAAAAGGTATCCAGACGATTCGACATTGTTGTTGTGTAGTGCTGCGGTACAACTGTGAGTCCTCGTCTCACCTGGCTCCCACCGTCCCCTCTTCACATCAGCCTGAGGAAGCGCACACACAGGCTCAACCGCGGCAGGTCAGCGGGCCTTTCCTCCTCTTCATCTCCATTCTCTGCCGTTGGCCAGGCAACGCGGCCACCGTCTACATGGGAAAGAGCAAGACAGAAAAACAATGGCCCGGTGAATCAGGGCCGAAAATATGTCATCTGGATCCTAACAAGTGGAGTTTTTTTATTGAGGAGTCACTTGTTGCCAGGACAGAGAGATCTTCATTGTTATCAGTCCATGGACTCTCACATGGTGGGGTGATGTCAGGATGTTTGCGCTCCCAGCATATACTGTAGCTATTATAGTCTCTGCATAGGACTGTCCTTTATAGTCAAGGTTTAGAAGGTACCAACACACCACACAAAGTTTTAATACCAGGGTTGTTTACGCCTTGACTGAAACAAACAAGTGTCTAAATAATACGTTATATATGGTCAGTTAAACATGATTTAAGGAAAAACAACTAACATTTTTCATATTGCATTGGATTATCAGTCGCACAGCTCATGAAATAAGTAGTGAACGTTTTACGCGAGGTGTGTTTGCGATCCTCGAACCCCCTCTGCCTCAGACCCCCCCCCCCCCCCCCCCCCCACTGTGAACCACGGGGTTATTTCGCTCCGAGCACCACTCTGCCTCTTCCTTTTTCCATCATCTATTGACAGAAAGCTGGTCGCAAAAAAAAACAACCCACATCCTCTAGTATTGTCAGCATGTGTAAACAGACTCCACCTCGATGTACAAACCAGACCACTTTGTCAGAATTATCAAACATGAAAAGAGGCTGAACTCGTGATTCACTTAAAACACATATTTGGTAAAAAAAAAAATAATAATAAAACTGTCAAGCTTGTCTTGAGCAGCAACAACAAAGGCAGTGATGCACAATGTGAGATTTGACTCTCCACTGGGAAAAGGGGCGCTGCACAACAAATCATCAAAGCAAAAGAAAATTCAAGCCATGATTTTGAGTGAAAATACGGAGTAAAGGGAGAAAGTAGTGCGGGGAGAATCTTCTCGTCTTTTTATAGCCGCAGTTCCATTTGGCCACAGGAGTGATGGCGGTGGTAACTGCAGCTTTGTTTAGGCTGGCCTGTGAAGGCCATCTGTGACGGAGCAGATAAAAGCATAACGTGTGGAGGAGGGAGGGAAAGATAACTTCTTACAAAAATACACAAATCATATATTTATATTTTTATTTATATCTATGAAAAACACGTTTTCGGATGTTCTTTGTGTCCAGGTATACCTGTAGTATTTATCCAAATTAAAACTTGGGAACTGGGTAGTGCCTGGATAGCAAAAGATACCAATGCAGTCTAAGCAATGCTAATTTCTTTTCTTTTTTTTTAACTAGAAGGGATGAGAGGAGGCGAGGAGGTCAAAGCGGCTATGTCAGGACTCACAGTGTGGGAAGCCTCTCTGTTGAAAATAAGTAGGGGTTATCGTGACAATATCTTGGGCTGTTAAAGCTGACCCTAGCTAAATAGAAAAGAAAACAAACAGGCAGAGAGAGAGAGAGAGAGAGAAAGAGAGAGAGAGAGAGAGAGAAAGAGAGAGAGGGAGAGAGAGAGAGAGAGAGAGGGAGGGATTTGGTAGAGTGAACTCTTCGGAGGCTGAAACCTGAGACGGCTATTCAGTTGGTAACAATGCTCACAAGGAACAATCTTAGGAGCAGAAGACGTCTTTAAGGCTCTCTATCACAGAACCAGAATAGCTTCAATCAATCAGTCGATTCCGTTTGCTGTTATTCTCCAACTGTCACTTCCTACTATCTATTTGAAATATACTGACTGTTCCACAGGTGTTTTACTCCACTGGAACAAATGATTCCTACTTTCCCTAAATCCCCTGGTGATCCGCCTCTGGACAGGCCATAGAAAACACAGGAGCAAGCCGCAGAAACAGATGTCTGGAGGTTTTATTATAGCAGGTACTATAACTAGACACAGGTACGCATGCTGTGCAGCCTCCAATGGAGCTGCATACACAGCACACACATACTTGCAGACACTCACAGGCAATCCTACATACAAGTAAGAATTGTCCTCTAATTTACATGGACACAATTAAAATGGCAGAGGGGGCAAAACTGCAACATTAATCTCAGGGCCATTGACAAAGACAAAGAGTGTAGCTGTTGACACCCACAAACACGCACACTCCTCTCCCGTCAAAGACAGACTTTTTAGATGAGTTATCCTCTAAGTAGTCTGAGATAAATGACAAAGTCCCATTTATATTACATTAAAAGGAGTCTGTCCTCTCCTGTTGTGGCAATACAGCCAAATGTGTAGTGTAGAGGCCAAAAGTGTGCTTTGCACTTGTTATCAATCAAGCGTCATGTGTGGCATTATATATTGCATGTATACTGTATAATTGCAAATCAAAATGTCCAGGGTGTAGTTTACAAAATGTTACATCATATACACTGAATAGAATGATATTGTAAAAATAATCTAATGAATTGGGTTTTTGCAAAGCAGTCATACTTCTAAGTGTGTGTTATTGGCAAGCATACCAATAGCACATTAAAGTCACACCACCTTAAATAATAAATAGAGTGTACGTTTGTCTAGTGCAATACCAGACTCTCTGTGTTGGATGGATACAGTGGAACGCAATGGAAACAAAATGCAACGTAAAAAGATTTGAAAAGATGACATTTTAAAAGTTTATTTTTTAAACAGGGGTTGCTATATCATGTTAAGATTATATTTGTCATCAGAAGGAACTAGAGTTATAGTGGCAAAAGAAACAGAATTGGATATGGTGAACAATCTAATAAAACATTCAAACTTAAAAGTAAAATGATTCCATACTACGGTCACACATTGAGATATGTATAGATTAATGACAAGAGATACAATTCATTTTAATGTCTTATTATAACTAAACAAAATATCAAGCAAGACAATATTTTCGGACACTGGTTTTATCTACATATATTAGAGATATCCTAAAGTTTTATAAATACTTATAAATACGTTTTTGTTTTTGTTTTATATTTTATTTAACAATCTACTATTTCATTATTAACTATTAAACATCCAGAATGAAACAGTGCCATCCGTAACCAAAGGGAGATGTTCCTTGTAATGGCAGAGACAAACACGGAGTTGTTTAGCTTGTAGGAAGTATGAGAGGCTGACGCTAACATCAGAGTAATTTTTCACCACAAGGCCATCCATTCATTCTGACCACATCTCCCGAGGACGTGTAGAAGTGCCCTGAATTATTTATCAGGACACCACTGCATCAAATAGCTTGATCGATGAATAGCCACTCTGTCTTCCTCGTGCGATAAAGGGAATATCATCATTTAGCATCTGGAGCGGTACTTTTAACACTCTGTCTGTATAAATGAGCTGAAGATCAGAGGGGAGAGCAGAGGGTTTCTGGACCGAATACGTCATTGTGTGTCAGAAGAATATGTTTATCCCCTTCTATCTACAGGGTGAGAGTGTAAACATCTTGGGAAACGTGGACAGGTCAAGGGATGAGACCTATTCTATCAAGTGCAGTGATTGATCATGTCCGGTATTCATGCGGTTGCATCATACAAAAATGCAATGCAACCTTGTACAATATATAAGCAATGCAGTACTACAATGCATATTATTGCAGTATTACAACACAGATATGACTGACATCACCAACTGTGCTGAGCAGGTAGCTAAAGGTGAAAATTATTTGAAGAGATGTGTCGTGAAAATGTCATCAAATTAAAAGAAGTGGTCGTCAACCATGCAAGCAAACCACATCTTTGATTGCTTTATTCTCCAACTCACACAATCACTGAGTAAACGTGAATAGTTGAGATAATAGTCAAGATAATAATTTATGCAGTAACCTTATTTCTATTCTGCATTTTGGTCATATGGAGGTGACCAGACTGTGATAAAGCATGGTGAAAAACACAGCAGAAGCTCCTGGTGTTTCCTTTGTAAGAGAAATGTGTCTAGCGAAGTATAAGTTAGGCTTTTGTTTTGTAAAGTGTGTGGTTGAATCTACATGTACGTCATAGATGCTAAATTTACTTAAGGTCAACTGACAAGTTCATTTGAATAACATGTTGAGCTAAAAGAAAAAGAGAATTCACCATAAATTATCATACAAAATCTTTTTTGTTTTTAAAGATCTGCATACTGTAAACTCAAACATACACAAGCACACATACAGGCCTGTCTGGCAAAACAATTCTATGAAAAACAATTATCTTTACTGCTGAAATTTACAGTGCAAAAATGGCCATTTGACATCTGTGTCTTTGATGATTTTCTGTATGGCATTTTGCCAAATCCCCCTCCATTTTACTTCATTGAGAGAGACAGTCAAATGGCAGCCATTTGCTCTGTCTGTTTAAACGACTACTCACTAGACAAAACACAAACATACTAATATATACATGTGTACACACTGTGCATGTGGTGGACATACTGTACAGTGCGGACTCACACACATAGAAACACACACACACACACACACACACACACACACACACACACACACACACACACACACACACGGAGAAAGAGACTCCTCGGTTGCCATACTGCATTTTAAACTGAGTTGCACCACGGCTTTGTTGAGTTTTCAATAGACATGACCTTATTGTGCCTGGACCACAGCAACTTTTCATTTACAGCTGAGGATTGTATCTTACCAACGGGTTGCTCCAAAGCTACTGTCATAGCTCTATTCTGCCTCCGATTGTAAACTCACTGACTCTTTGTCAAGACGTTACTCCTGTGGGTGTATTGATAGGATGGTCCTCTGCAGAATCCCCACTGCCGCATGAGAGAATGTCCAATTCTTTTTTTCAGTATCTCAAACAAAGCTGGTTCAAATGGAATAGACCATCAAGTGGAAAGGCACTAAAAAGCTATTTCCTTCGCACCAACAACCACCTTAGCCACCACAGAAGAGAACACAATGTTCTGAGGGGTTCCAAGATTGATCGCGAGACCTTCGAATGCAAATGAAAGCTACAGAAGTCACCAGTTTAATTTGTGATCAAGGCAGTCCTGCTTACTGCTGTAAATGTTAGGTGTGATAACTAATGTGAGAAAAATATGTTCTCTGTTATGAAAATAACAGTAGATGCCATTCCAATATACAACAGTTATTCATAATTCAGGTTGAAAAGGTTCTGATGCAGGCCACATCCTGTCTTAAAAACAATGAACAGTGGCCTATATTAAAGACAGAGGACAAGCTTTATCGATATCTTTCTGTAAGTGCCTTTCCACACAACACTGGAGCTTCCAAACAGACTCCGTGCTCCCTGTTACCACGCAGCCACAGATGTCCTGTGTGCAGAGGAATGGAAGCCCACCGCTGACACTCGTGCACGGGCTACACGGATCATGGCTGCAGCCACTTTGCCTACTCAGACTGGATCAAACCCATTGATCATCTTAGCAGCTTAATGGATGGGCTCCACTTTAGTAAATTAATCTGGTCTGAAATACTGAAGAGTGTAAAGGGAGAATGACAGCACATCCATTATGTGGCTAGGCTGGTCATCAGGGTAACAAATGTCGGTTTGGATCACAGCTTAGCATTGTGGCCGCCGCCGGGCCTGAAAATGAGAGGAGAGGAAGGGAAGGGAAAGGACGGAGAGATAAGAAAAAAAAAACAGTTGGAGGTTGGAGGGTTATAATTTAAACCTTTTCGAGGCGGGAGGTGGCGGGGGAAGATGAAAAACAGCGAAAGACTGAAAATATCTGATATTTGGGGATCAATACATATAAGACGGTGGTGCTCAATACATTTGTGGTGTGTTAACCGTTGAGAGTAGTGTGTGAGAGGAGGGCTGAGACTTGGTCTGAGACAGACAGAGTGAAGCTGCCCACGCAGGATGACTAAACCAGACGCTTTGCCACACATTGGCGGGAGGTTGGAACGGTGCGGGCGGTGTTTGTGTACGCGCATATATTATGAGTGTGTGTGTGCGTGTGTGTGTCTGTGTGTGTGGCCTGATCAGGGTTTAACTAGGGTAACTCGACCTGATAGACATGGTCGTTTTGTCACCTTTTATTGTCTTGACTAATTTTAACTCTTTCCTGTGACTCCCTCTCATCACTTAGCTGCACATGTGCTCCTTCTCCTCTCCTCCCTGCTCGTTTCCTCCTCTTACTCACTGTGTCCTGTCTCATTTGTATTCAATTCTTACATTCTCATTTCATTATATTCTTACGGCACCTACTATAAACTGAGGCAAGTATTTGTTTAAAATGATTTGAAAGTGTCTGAGCAGCCTGGGACACTATGAACATCTCTGTCCTGAACAATCAAGTCCAGCATTCCTTCATTAGATCTTCTAACAAATTCTTCCATACATTTGAATCGTATTCAAATATACAATATTCATTATATTTTCCCAGCTCTGCCCCCACGCCTATGTAAACAGAGAAACGATGAGACCGAAACTCTGACCAGCTTTGTTGTGTCTCTGTCAACAGACCGCATACAGCCTACTAAATTAGTCACGTAGCAACACAAAAGGTCAAATGCACCCACTGGCTAATATCCAACAGGTGCATTGGTATACAAATAAAGCAGTCAATAAGTAACGTTATGGCCAGAAGAAAAATTAAGATTGGATGTATACAGAGAAATCATACAGAAAGAATGAAGAATCAACATTTATCAAAATGTAGATAGGTCGGTTATAATGATAAGTCTCAAAACTAACTTGCAAACAAAATCTTGCTTAACAATGTAAGAGAAGGATGATTTCAAATCAGTTTACAAAAAGGGTGGGCTAGTGTAGTGTACTTTATGTGACCATTTATAAACATATATTATATTATATATAAAATTATATATAGATATTAGTTTGGTCAGAGAGCACTCCTTTATGTTTGGAAAAATTATTCTGGTCTACCACAAACTTAATGTAATAATTTATCAAGCTTTAATCTATTATATACCCTCAGCTGTCGATTTCAAATGAAATCTATTCCAATTCGGCTGACTCAATACCAACTTCACACAACGTCCATTACTCAAAAACAAAATCATACACCGTTCAAGATGATAATATTTCTGACATGAATCACTCCTCCGTCTAAAACAGAACAGAGAAGGAATCACAAACACACACCAAACAACAACAAAAAGAGAGAATGTATCAAATAATGCCGTGAGCAGGGGCCTAGTAAAATTAGCTTCCTGAGCGGTAAACAACACAAAAAGGAAGTGAGAGGCTACTATCAGCTGCCGAAGGGCCGCTGGAGGAAAACGAAGCCAGAATCCTAACACAGTGAGTTGGCCACATTCAGCACACTCTATTCATTTCTCCTTATTGGTCCAAATTAGACAAACTGTTTTGTAATGAATCAAACAGTTGTACTGAAAATAACACTTGTACCACTATTTTTAACATTCTGTATGTAAGGAATGTTATAGAAAAAAGCTCTGAACTAAGACCAGGTCTAGGGCTGCCCTGTTAAATAAATACATGTATGTATGTATTATACATCAGTGTGTCTTACGGTTGTGTGAATGTGTCGCATGTTTACAAGTATGAATGTGTAGAGATAGGACTACAGTGTAGGCCTACACAACAGGTGACAACAACGATAACACTCCTTAGGTGGACACAAATGTGACCCTCCTCATTACAATAGCATAACAAACTGACAGCTACTGTACCTAAATATCGCTCACTCAACACACACTTACAATCTCACGGCATAACGAATACTTTGAAGTTTCCATGTGTTGTGTATTTTTTAAATATTCTGCTAAAACAGACAATAAAAATAAAAATCTTTATTTAACCAGGTAAGTCATATATTCTATATCATATTGTGTGTATATATTTAGTCTTTAACGTTTCTGAAATGACGACTGATCACCACCATTCTGAGTCAGACATTGCTTTACACCTCTAGTCAAATCAAGTCTGCTGGGATACAAAAAAAAAAGACAGAACATATTCTGCTGCTCTCGTTCAAATTGTTCTAATAGTCTCTTGTTGTTTGTTTAAAGGTTGTTTAAAGATTGTTCCATCTAAAACTGAGTGGGTTGTGCAACCTTTCGTGAGGCAAATTTCCCCTCAGCCCTGGTAATATTATCACCCCAAGCATCATAGTTTCAATATGAGTTTATTGGATTATTTGTTACTTGTAAAAACAAGTCTGACACAAATACACAAACAAAATTAACATGAAAAGGTTCATCGGAATTAATTATACATTTTTAAAACCACAGAAAAGCCTATTAAATTTGACAGATAATTTTTTTGTGTAGGTTATTTGTAACTCAGAACTTTGAGGCCTTTGACTGAAATAAAAGGCACTGATAGTATTCCATGGCAACAATTTTATAATGATCTGTGTGAAATGTAAACAAAAATAAAATGTAAGGCTGAGGTCAACAATTTTTACTGAGTGTGTAAAATGTAAATTTGACTTTGTAGCATGTAAACAACTACTTACATAAGCTGGTCAGCTGACCCACTTTCTGCTTTTACCTGAAAGCATGACAGTGCTACTAATTTTAAGCAAAACTTCAGATTGCTGTGCATATTCGACTATCTAAATTAGTCAGAATAATCTTAAAAGGAGTAAAAGGGTTCTTTGATGCGTTCTGTGGTAAAAAATAAAACAGAGAGGATTCAGAGCAGTGGGTTGAGATTACGCATCCTTTCCTTTCTCTCAACTTTGAGAGAAAAGAGAAGCTTGCTGAATTATGAAACACATACTGTTCTAAAACGTCAAATTAGAGCCAAGAGCGGAGCAGACACATGCAAGGAAATTATACAGCGCACTTCAAAAGAGAGACAACTAAAGAATGGAGAGCAATGGTCTAAAATATCCTCCTCCATTTTGAAGTGAGGCATAAGAATAACACTGCCATCTGTAAAATAAGTCAAGTGCGTGAAAATCAACGCAGGTTAAAACGACAAGGCCATGTTTAGCTCTTGTACTCAAACTATGGCCTGTCAGACTAGGAAAATATAAATTTTTCATGATAACTCTTAATCTAACAAAACTCTTAATAATTCTTCATGATAAAAAAAAATTGTAAAATGTTTCAATCCTGACTGTAAGATCTCTGTATCGCTTCACTCTGAATTGACCAATGATAGGCCAAGGAGCTAAGGTCTTCTGGTGCTATGGAAACTATGTGCAGTCCATCCCATGCACACAACAGCACAACGGAGGGACAGAATAACAGAGTAAGCCCAACCCAGATTGAATTGGTTTTGTGATTCTAAATTAAGTAATTGCTTTGCGAACCAAAATTAACCTCAGCCACCGATGTTGAAATTCATACTAATCATTTCATGATGAAGAACTAAAAATGTACTGCAGTATTGCACACAAGTTTATCGTTACAGTTTCAGTGACTCAACTAGAGTTGACGTTTCTTTGGGTAAGATAAATATCACTCTTTTTTTTTCTTTCTGTTGACTAATTGAGTGAATTCCAATGCAGAATAGAATATTTACTCATAAAATGGAATACACGAAGCTTTAATCTTGTAAAACCACTAGACTGTTATGAGACAACCCGATCTCTATATTGGCCAGAAATGAGTAAACTGTTTAATTTGGAGAGTGCATATCAAACTCATATCAACACATGCCTACAACTCAGTGTCTAATACCTGAGGGAGTGTGTAAGTGTGCATGGGCCGTTTGTATGTTTTTTATGGCATGCCGACATTTACTGTAGCTCTTCTGATGTGTGAAAACCGTTATAAGTCTGCAAGCGCCCACAGTCTATAGGAGGAGCAAAGCCTTTAACACCACAGGTGGGAGTGCTGATACGCACAAACACACACACACACACACACACACACACACACACACACACACACACACACACTCTCTCTCTCTCTCTCTCACACACACGTACACACTCACAAACACAAAGAAATTAAAGCAAAAACACAAATATGTGCACTCAAAGTAAGAAATAAATAGCCCCACAACGGTGTACACATATTAGGCAGACAAACGGGACTCATGCATTACATTAAAGATTTTTTTTTACATTAAAAGCATATAGTGCTAAATAACCTAGATACCTCTGACAAGGTGAACTTACAAAAAAATTATATACGGGAAAAATTAAATGAATGACAGAACCAGATCGTGTATACAGATATTGGCCTGAAAGCTGGACTTTCTCTTTAAAGTGTTAAAAAAACAGGAACTGTAGATGCCACGTGAACCCCTCTGACATCAACAGAACATTTGAGCTGAACAGTCCCACAATACCTTCTCTGCAGGTTACAAAATATCTAAACTTTGCAAAAGTTAAAACATTTCAAATAATGTGCCAAAAACTGAAACGACTCTTATCTCATATCTCCTGACACGGCGTTACAACGCGAATACACAGAAACCCATACAAAGCAGTGCTGAGTGAGAGCGATAAAGTCAATTCTTCTAATGAATAAGCAGATATCGGGAAAAGGTTCTGAGAATACTAGCTTTGTTAGTGTGGCATTAACAAAAAGACTTTCAGATCAAATAGCACTTTTGCTAAGTCTGAAAAACAAAACTGAGAGAAGGCTTGTGGCTTTCAGGCAATGCTTGGCCTTGCTATTCAAAGCACATGATCTGGTACTCTGCCTGACATTTCAATCCACTCCGTGCTTGGTTTGTGCCATCTGGAGATTCAAAACAAGCCCACGCCTTCACCTCCACTCTCTGCACTTGTTGGTTGCAATCGTCTCTCCTCCACACTACAGCAGGGTTTCGGGACATTGTCAAATAAACTGGCAAGGTAGAATCTAGATTAAAACACCTGGTGCCAGAGGCCCAGGGGACGTCATTGATTACCTTAGGTCACACACACACATGATGTGTTCCCCATCTGCCCAGTCATAAACTGCCTATTGTGGGGTAGGAAAAGTAATTAGATCAATGCAACTTCCATGCAAAAACAACAGCCTGATGCACTAAACCGACAAAACTCAAAGCTTTGAATGTGTGCTCGTGGGACCTTGTTATTTCCTCAACACTATGATTTTTGAAGGTCAAGGGTCATATTAACTTAAACAGTCTGGTTTAAAATGCCATGAGTTCAAGGAAGAGGTGTGGCTCTTACAGAAAGTGCAAAAATAACTTTAAAAAGTCAGAAACTTTACAGGTCCTTATAGAACATTGGCTTTTCGGAGAAAGAAACACAAACAAAACAAAACATTATCAAACTTCCTCTGGTTTATGAATTAGTTTCCATAGTGCTGCCTTGTGATGTGATTAACTTGCCCAGGACATGGTTTGCTGTGTGAAACCTGTGTGACAAGATACACCTCTTGCAAACAATTACGCATAAGAGCTAAGCCACTTGCATTGCATTACATCACAAAGAGAAATAACAACGTGTTAAGGCAAAGTAAAGTGTAAATTCAGAAAGGATTTTTAATAATATATAAGAGAGAGAGAGATTTAACGTAGGTATTTGTTGTGTGTCTAGTGAATGCTTACAATGTGTTGAGAAAGAGGGCACCTTAGTGTGCAATGCAGACGTGCGTGGTGGTAGGTGTGGATGCAGCTGATTTCAGTTTTTGTAACCTCTCGATAACAATCTGCCATGTTCAATGTTACGGCATGCCTCACAACCGGACCCTTGCTCAATTTCCTTATTCGGCACAGAACAGAAACCTGTCGCTAGGAGCTCCTCTGGCATATGGATGGTGTAAGTCTACTATTGGCTTTCAAAATGTATCAGTGCTGTGAGTGGAGTGCGTTGCAATAACGGGGCAAAGATTTATATTACAAATTATTTTTCACACGCTTCCTTTTACAGACACACAGAAACACAGGAACTCACACATGCAGTCACTTTTAGAAGTTTACTGAGACCAAATCAAATGGAGAGGTAATTCTGAATAAAAACAAGTTACCAATCCTCAGAGGCCTTCAACCCTCTGTTTTAGGGTTTAACCCAGCCCACTAGTCTGCAAAAGAATTTTATCAGACAGACACGTTTAGGTTTGGTCAGGGTTAGGGTTAGGGTTAGGGTCTTATAGGTGTGTCAAAATGAAATAGTATACAGATAATTAAGCACAATGTATATAGTAGACCTCAAAAACATTTATGAACTGTTCATGTCAACGGGTTTTGTACTTAATATTATTCAAGCAATAAACTTGAAGTTAAGCAACTTAATCCTAAAATACATTCTTGCAACATGTATCTTCAAATGTCCAACTTGCATTTTATTTTCCAGGGACTGAAAGTGTAAGAGACACAAAGGATAAGCATCAAACATGACCATAACCAGTCTGTAGATCTTACAGAGAAGGACCCACACAATGCTCTCTTCAAATCTTGAAAATATTCATAATATAGCAAATAAATTAATCTGATTGACCGGGACTTGAATAATGTGTGGGTGTATTTGACAACACTGACTGTGTCTAAACATTTTCGACATATTGCCGGTATAGCAGGAAACATTCTTGAGAAAAATGTGTCCCCTTCATTAAATCTACTACTTTGTAGTTCTGAAAAAAATAACTACTTTATCCAATATATTTTTTTGCTCTAAAGTGAACACTAATTTGTTTCCCAGGTTTTCAATATTAAGCAATCCAAAAGCAAAGTTTTCGTCGCAGTGTGAAAACACAGTACCACAAATGTCAGTAGGTGTATTCTTATCACGCATGTATCATTCAGGAAGCCAAGTGGGTCGTGACATTAGATCGATTGTTTGTTTAGAATAAAATACCGCATCAGCAATGCATGTTTCTCTGTCCTGTCACATGTCCTACAGCATATGGCTGTGCAGGGCCGTGCACATTAAGGGATAGTAGCTTAAGTAGCAACTAGACCTACACATAAAACAAAGTTAGATCACTTCCAACATTGACAAAGGTTAAGGAGGCAAACTAATGTATTTGAGATAAATTTGCTAGGTGTCTCAATAACTATGTTTCACTTGATTGCTTGGTTGGCGGCACTTTGTATTTCGCCTAGGGGCACTTTACCTCCCTGCCGCCCTCTTTAAACCCTTTTTTTTCTCACCGACTATAGATTATTTTTGGGGCATTGTAATATAGGTTGCAGGCCTCCTGTAAGCAACGTGCAAAAGCCCATATCAAAAAATACATAAATTGTAAATATAAATATATTTGTTAATACAGTTTCCTAGCAAGCAAGCCTCTCAAATTTGATTGTGAGGCGACTCTAGAAATAAAGCATACTTTACTTAACAGTTTTAACGAGTTAAGTTATATAGACATTAAATTTGACTAATAGGCCTGCAAGGCAATGTGACGAACGCCAAGCTAAATTAACATTATTGTTATTGTTGCAACATGGATGATATACTGTATATACACATCGTTTTAGCAATTGCTTTTTGCAATACTTATTTAACTTGCTTGGAGAAAAAAAAGAATCCCCAGCAATTACATTTGATCGATTGGCTATCGCACCATTAATATTGTGAGCTACAGCGTCACGTCCCTCATGCTATCTATGATCAACTGTCATAAGATTTATGGCAACCAGATCTTCATTTGGTGTAAGAAGAGTTTTCTCAATAATTCTACAATAACAGCCAGAAGAGAAAAAAAAAAACATTTTAATTTTAAATTTCTCGAATTTAATCTCAGAAAAGGAGGGCATGGGAGAAGTGGATCGAACCAATGTATCCACCCCCATGATGTGCTTGACATATATCTATTTGGTGCTACAGTTAGCATAAATAAAATAGGCTTCCCTGTTTTGATTTATAACTGAACTAATACCATATGAACACACAATAAATAAACTGTCCTTCTTCAAAATGTTGACGTGTAGTTGCCTATAGACTCATCAAATGGAGTCAGACTTAACAGACTCAGTCATTGTGTAATTAGCCATTTATCCTACATCACAAACACACCTATAATGTATGGCATATAGTTTAATTCCACAAGATAATGGTGATTATAAATATGCAATTTCCATAATAAAATCATAGATGGATCCAACAAAATCTGAGCAATGCTTACTGCCATATTTGCAGAGACCTGAAATTGTTCAGCTATCACATATTATATAGTAGCGTTTGGTTGGATACGGCATTTTTTTGTTTTTTTAAATACAGCAGTAAGCAATTTTTGGTCTATAGGATAAAATATATATTATTATTAGGCTATCCTACATTTTAATATACTTTCCATCAATGTATACCTGCTTAGGTTGTAGTAATACTAAATATAGATCAACGCAAATGCGGCCAATATTATAAAACAGATGTGAAACGATATTTCACGTGAAGCAATGTGGGCGATACGAGGATTCAAAGGAAAGAAAAAGTGTGTTCTGAGTAAGCAGACGGTCTTTACATTCAAACTTTTTTCGTTTTGACGAAATCATAATTGTTCAGTGGTTGACTCGAAATTCATAGGAAGTCACTTTTATCAGAGATTTAACTCTTGAACAAGATACAGTTAATTTAGGCCTATTCCAGATAGACTTGGACTATTCCAGAGAACTAAAATGCTACAGCTTTTTTTAAAACACATAAACAATTGGCAATATTTATAAATAGAAATTAAACAGGTCAAAATTCGAAAATATAATAATGGAGAAGGCTAACAAACATGCATTTTTAGTTGCAAGCCTGTCTGAAATTCCCGTGATAAAACTAAAACTAAAACCCTTATGTCTTGACATTAATTCCATGAAGAAGAAAAATGACGTGCACATTTACAGGTATGGCCGTGAGATAATCGCTATCGAAATGACAATAAGGAGAAATAAATTTAGATGGCAATGGCATTAAGCTGTTAGCATTAGCAGAAGGCCACATTTTCCATTTTGTAAGTTAAACGTTGGTCAAGGTGCCGCTTTTTGTTTCTGTGATTGTAGTGCCATCTATTGGTAAATTGTTTTAAAATCTGATTAAAAAGATCCGTAGATGCGAGTGAGGGTTGGCTAGAAACAGTCTCTCTCTCTCTCTCTCTCTCTCTCTCTCTCTCTCTCTCTCTCTCTCTCTCTCTCTCTCTCTCTCTCTCTCTCTCTCTATCTCTCTCTCTCTCTCTCTCTCTTTCTCTCTTTCTCCATCCAGTTTCCTAAACAGCAAATATGTTTACCCTGTTCTCAGTGCTTTTGTGTATAATACTGTCTACTGAGAAAGAGAAAGAGGAAGGCACACAAAAGTACCCCACCTTAGCTTAATGTACACCACTCTCCCTTTGCAGCACTATGAACTACATTGTTAAATATGTTTTGCATCATTATCCACAGTAAAATTTGTTTTCTCAGTTGGACAATGCCAAAACGCAATGCAATGTGCTAAACAATCTATAAGGTTATGTTGTAATCAGTGCCTGATGACATATTTAAGACATTTTGACCATCTTAAGAATGTTATCATTGTAACCAATGATGAGGATTGTGATTGAGGATTATGATGAAGATTGTTGAAAAGGTTTTAGGAATATTTCACACACACACACACACACACACACACACACACACACACACACACACACACACACACACACACGCACGCACACACACACACACACACACACACACACACACACACACACACACACACACACACACACACACACACACACACATAAATGCAACACGTTCGATTTTACAGGTAGCATTCTCTTGACATTTTTATATCCCCTATTTGACTGTACTATTCGCACACCTCCCACTAAGACTCCATGCTATAGAGGCAACACAACCCACACAGAAAACTATTCATCTCTTAGCTAAATGAAAAGTCTGCCACATATGAAAGCCATTTCAAAGAGAACAACAATGTCATGGTTTCTTGTTCAGACAGAAACCTATTCACAGAAGTACTTGGATTGCTGTGATGCTGTAATTAACATTGTTTACCACATGACAGGCATGTAACTATTGCATCCCCAGTGCAGTTATTTTTGTATTTTTTCGTAACATCAAAAGAAAACAAAACCAAGGTTATTGAAATAAGTCACACAACAGCACTCCCAACAATCTGTTATTACATTTTCTACCATCTTAATTCTTCAACCTATACCATTCTATGGATGACACCCAAGCTTTACCATCTCTCAATAAGTTGCAATTATACCTACCTTGAGTCCTTTTGTCCTCAGTCCATACCTACAGTAGGGAAGGCCTACACACAACTTCATCATATCTACAGTGTACTTAGCTGATTGTATTTGCTAGAATATGTTTGATACATTGGCATGCAACTGAAAGAAACCATCCAATCAAACTGAAACTACAGATTTGTTTTCAAATCCGTATGCATAATCAATCATCAGCAACAAAAAAAAAAACTATGCCAACGTCAAGATTTCCCTGAGGTACAGCATATCTGTGTGAACCCGCATGGTGACAGTGGTGGGAAGGGGAGTGGGGAAGGGGTACGTGTGTGGGGGTGGTACACTTTTATTCTGCCCGGTAACAGAATGCTGAGTAATCTCTGTCATAATCCTCCCACTCTTCTCTCTCCTATTCTCTTTCATTCTTGCTCTTGGGTTTGTGCTGCGCGGCACCCACAAAGGCATCAGACCGGCCAGCCTGCCGTAAACATAGCTCAGAGCACACACCCACAACTCACAACAACGCCGTATTTACTGTAAACGGGGGATGCTTCTCAAAGAGGAATTGTGAATGGTTTGAGGGGGGGGGGGGGTTCGGGTACCTATTTATGTCACGATCCTTACCCTCATTTGATTAGTCCCTGCCCCATACCTTACAGTGATCACTTTCACACAAGATTTATAAAAGGTTTGAGATTGTATGCAGTGGCTTCTAGCAAACCAAACAGTTGTAACCTGATGAAAAGCAACAGGTTACAAAATACTATGTGTATTATTCATTCAGACAAATCGTTCTTTTTGTTCTAAGGGCAAATATGACCATTATGTTACAGACTGTCACCAGCACAAGCAGTCCACACACTTCTAGAACATCGTATTGATCGGGGATCCGTCCGTAACAGACTCAACGATGCATTAAGACACCTATCACAGAAACTATCCGCTGACACACTGCGCACAAAGTAACTGTACTCCTTAAGTTTAGAAGGCAACACAATGTCCCACACGATAACGCAAAATCCATTTTCCACTCAGTAGTTCAAAGCTCTAGATTCACTGTTGACGCCGAACTGAACAACATTCAACGCAGCTGTTCACTTGTAACCTTTTAAGCTCAGACCCGGGGTTAACGACACGACACTCAAAACACAGACGACCAGAGTCCAGTTTGACCTGAGTTTACTCACCGGTACCCTTCTCTTCCTCCTTCCCTCTCTGCTTCATCGGTCGTGTCTGCACTGAGCGCAGAGAACATAAAAGAGCTACAAGTATAGAATGGATTCATTCCATCACGCTGCATGAAACCCGCCCCCGGCCCATAGCTGCATAGCTGAGAGTCTTACTCACCTCGCTCACGCTCACACACGCACACACACACACACACACACACACACACACACACACACACACACACACACACACACACACACACACACACACACACACACACACACACACACACACAGAAACCCACACCTCTACCCCCAGAGAACCTCAGAGATCCCAATGAGTCAGAAGAGAGCAGGAAAAAAGGTAGAGAGAGAAAGAGAGAGAGAGGGGGGGGGTAAAAAAAAAGACAGAGAAAAGACGAGGAGAAAGAGAATAGAGAAAGAGACAGAGTGGTTAAATAAGAGAAAGGAAAAGAAAACGGAGCAGAGCAGAGAGAAGGCTATCTCTGAAAGCTTTAGCTGAGTCACCAGTAACCACCACTTCCTATCTCTCTGGTACGACTTCTCTGTCAGAGCTCTCCGAATGACTGGTCAACTTCTTAGGCTCCCACGGTCTCCACTAGGGCCCCGGGTCTGCATGGGCGGGTGCCTGTGTGTACTGGATGGGCCAGTTCGCCCCCATCTCTCACTCTGTGTGTGTGTGTGTGTGTGTGTGTGTGTGTGTGTGTGTGTGTGTGTGTGTGCGTGTGTGTGACCATCCGGTATGAATCCGTTCTCAAAAGGAGACTGGGGAACAAGTCTTTGTGCGTCATGGAGGAAATATCACACGGTTGCTTGAATTAGAAACTGTTATTGAGGAAAGAATATACAAGTAAAGCACCAGTCAAAGGTTTGGTCACACTTTCCCATTCAAGTGAACAGGAAAGCGTGTCCAAACTTTTGACTGGTACTGTATGTGTGTGATGTCATCATACAGCGAACTCTTCCAGACCACACTTGAACCTGGTTAGATTCAGCAATCCAGACGGGAAGACAACTAAATCGTGAAAACCAACACTGATGAAAGGAGATATGAAGGTTTGTGGACATTTAGAGGAGAACTATCTCGATCCTCTGACACATTCCTCCACACTGCAGTGCAGTTCTGGATGGCCCAGAGGATCCCTGGGAACAGAACTGTGTAACTCTGTAAATAGACACTTCCTCTGCTTGATTTCCCACGCTAATAGGGGCACGCGTACACATTCATGGGAACGTATAAAGGCATGCCAGCACATAGAACACACACACACATATACACAAACACGCATTAACACACAGATGCACACGCAAAAAATGCCTTGGTTCAAATGATGATGTACAATATGAATGCCACAGTGGGGACTGATAAAATGGGTAGCTCTCCATAACTCCATAACTCTGTATGATCCCTTAAACACTTTCACATGAGCTTATGGGAAAGAGCGCTCTGTTTTAGTAAGTAGATATTAGTCTCTGCTATGTTGTAGTTCAGTTTTGAGAGGTTGCTATTTTAATTTTTACAAAACTATTGTAGTTCATTCTTCCTGGCCATTTTGAGACTATAATTGAACCCACAAATGCTGATGCCAATGCCAATTGTATTACTTCTTTAATGAGCACAACCATTTTCAGCTGAGCTAACATGATTTCACAAGGGTTTTCTAATGATCAGTTAGTCTTTTAACACAATAAACTTGGATTAGCTAACACAACATGCCATTGGAACACAGGAGTGATGGTTGCTGAACGTGGGTCTCTGGTATGAAAGTAATTATTACCAATGTCTACATTGTATTTCTGATCAATTATATATATATTTTTATGTATATCATGTTTTGGCTTTTCTTTAAAAAATAAGGACATTTTTAAGTGAGTACAAATATGATTAAAGTTAAGCGGTAGTGTATATTTAACACTCTTGTCATCAGCAATGATGTCCAAATAGATTTTCACTTTTCTTCTCAATTGTTTTCAGTCAGTTTAGGGCCAAGCATGGCTTATTAACATGACTCATATGTACTGTCATTGTTCATTGTGTCATTCTAAGAAAATACAATCGCCAAATTGAAATACACATCCCGCTTCCGTATACCGCCCCTGACCTCATTCTGACAATGCTGACAACATCTACACAGAGTGGTGTAGGTTAGTTCCTCCAGATATGTACTACACATCAACAGAGCCACATTGAAAGACTATGAGGTGTCAAGATAAGAACAGTGGAAGTTTCTAGGATGGAGCTCCCTAGTTGTCAGAACCACCCCCTCCAGCTTGGGGAGTGTCAGCAGAATAGACTGGCTCTCCAAACAACCCACAGGACTGAGTTGGATTAATTCAGCCCCCTCGGTTCTTTCTGTGTGGTGAGGTCTAAATAGTGAGTCAGAAAGTTAAAGAAACTTTGACTCTGGTCTGCGTTTATAGTTCTTATGTTATCTACAGGTCCGCCTCGATGTTTTCACCATATGTCAGTGACGCAGGGGTGAGACTTTGAGATATTGTGTTGTTATACTGAATCCCTCGACGTGTGTTTGTGATTTATGCGAACATGTCTGACCACCAAGGTTGATCCCTCATAGGAGGTAGGGGAACGCCATATTAGTCATCTCAACCATAAAGGAGTCGCTCTCTCCTTTTTAAGACCACCAGCATAGATTTATCTCCGTGTGATTACTACCCGGGCATGGCTCATTTGGTGGTTAGAACCTTATAACTAACACACACACACACACACACAAAGAGAGAAAATAGCCTAGAGTAATAGAATAGAGTACCAGCTGTGTCCCGGACTGATGGTCAGACTTTCCCACTGCTCATCTCCACTGTGTGGTCTAGACCTATCAATACGGCCATATGACAGCATGGGACCCAATCATTAATATAACCCCCCCTCTAGAAAACCATGTTTAAACAAATATACACTGTGAGGTATAGATAGACCTATCAATACAGACATATGACAGCATGGGACCCAATCATTAATATAACCCTCCCTCTAGAAAACCTTGTTTAAACAAACATACACCTCCACTGTGTAGTATAGATAGACCTATCAATACAGACATATGACAGCAAGGGCCCAATCAATAACAGAATCCCCCCCTCTAGAAAACCATGTTTAAACAAATATACACCTCCACTGTGTAGTATAGACCTGTCAATACAGACATATGACAACAGCAAGGGCCCAATCAATAACAGCATCCCCCCATCTAGAAAACCATGTTTAAACAAATATACACTACCATTTGGAGAGAAAAAACACATATTTAATAAACCCAGGCTGTTTCTTTGGTTCCTACTAATGACCAAACATGCAAGAACTACTCTATAGTTTATAATGTACCAGAACACGTGATACAGCATTTATAAAAGGTGGTAATAGTAAAATACTGCCACCTGCTGACAAATCATGTGTAGTACAATCCTGTGTACGCAAACGAAGAATGGAAAGGAAGTGGTATTATTAGTTATTAACGTACATGATAGCTACACATAAGGCAGTAATACCAAACAAAATTTGGACAAGACTAGCAGACTTCCTCCACCTCAAGGTACGGATTAAAAAATTCATTTTATTTCTGTATGTATGTATGGATGGATGGATAGTCAATCTACTTAGAATAACGCAGGCATACATAGTGTAACCAGAGTAAGATCCATGTTGAAAATTCTCTTTCATATCCAAGAACAGGCCTCCACTGCTTGCAAGGTTGAGGAACCTATAGAATTGATGGAACAGCCAGTCATGTCTCTAAATGTCCAGTAGAGGACACTATTGCCTCATATACCAATCTGTCATGAACGAACGTGTCTAAACCCATGTATATAATATGTTTTTCCTAACATAAATTTTTAAACCCGTTAAACCTATACATGATCTGAACTCAGTCAAAGTTAAACAGTTACTCTGTTTTGGAATGCACAATCTATTCATTCACAGTCAGGCTAAGATTAACCTGTTATATCAAGAGGACATATTTGCAGTTTCAAGGTCACCACTTCCTCTGTAGAGATTCAGCAAAGAATTGTAGAATGTTACTGGAAACCAGTGGCTGTGAATAAAAACTGAAGTTGTTGCTGTAACACTCGTGTTTTTTTTTGGGTGGGTGAGTTTCTAGAAGTGGCTTCAACTGTTTAATCTTAACAACTAAGGTTATACAGGCAGCTCAACTGAAGGCCTCAGAAGACTTTAATCTGAGGCAGATAGTTTTTGTTAAATAACTAATTACAACTGGCTTTTTTTGAGCAGCAAATTCTCTCTGGAAGCTCACATTAGAAAATAATAGCATGCACTCTATTTAAGAGTAAAATTGCAAGATATGCTGAACATTTCCTGTCAAGTCCTGACAAAACTCCTCTATGAAATAGCTTCTAAACTCTATAACTTCGAACTATAACTTAGAATCTTTTTTGATAGTGACTAACAATTGGAACAGCGCTGCTATTTAGTGCAGGGGGACAAAAAAGTCAATATGCCGGTCCTCTGGTAGATAGTTGTCTTGACAACAGACCATTCATCCTGTGACAGAGAAGCCATTGCAGCCTCTTGTTGGTCTAATCGTACCAACCAATCGTAGGGCAGGAAATGGTTCTAAATAGAAAGCACAGGGATGATGTGCTCCACCACTAAAGTCATGTGACGACGCGATCACCGTCACCGCCTTATGACAGGCATATGAATGCAGAGTATGCGTGTGTGTGTAGACCGATGCAGACTATCCCACACTGCATTGCAGTTAATGCTTCCTTTGTGTCCATGCCTCTGTTCCTCCATCCAACTTCCCCTCTCTAAATAAAACGGCTCTGTATTTACCTTAAATTTGACTCTCCAACGCAACATAAACACAGAGACTACAGTCAGCTTGTGGCTCATCTAAGATGACAATCACTCTTGTGGTTTTAAAGGGAGCACTATGGAAATGACTGCCTTATACACACATCCTGGATCTGATCCACGCCATTGCTCACTCACAGCTGGTCTGGATGCTTGCACCCTGACATGCTGTGTTCTGACAGAACTCTGCTCCAATCAAATGATTGACTGAGAGAGGTAAAGGGAAGTACTTAGCCACTCATTCTGAAACACACGTAAAGGGTTCAACGAGGCCAAAGGGTGCAAGCTCTATAACAGTTGGGAGGAATATCCAGACCTACATTTGTGTGTTTCATACTAAGGTTTGAGTGGAGCTCTGAACTGATTGGTTTTAGTCCCTAGCAATTTATACAACTAAAGTATGTTTGTTTGATAAAGGGAGTTTATTTTTGCCTTGAGTGGGAGTTACTTGAATGCATGTGACAGATTTATTCAATAGGGCTGGTTTTACCTGATGTGTGTTCAAATAGTCATGGGGATGAAAGAGGGGGTGACGATGGTAGGAAATTTGAACTATTCAGATACCACATGAAAACCATTGTTGCAATATGATCAACATTGTTTGGCCATAGTTTCTAACTCAAACATTAATCTCCTCCGTCCATTCTCTTTACTTCGTTTGATCTTCCCGTGTATATACGACTGAAGTGTATAGATAATACAGTACCATTGCCACAACTGAACTCAAATTTAGATAAGGTACCATTGAAGCACCCAGTTGATAAAAAATTGAAATAAAGAATTTAAATTACAGTGAAAGTTATGCATATTATCAAATTTGTCTGCTCCGATGTTTGTATGTAATGCTGGCCCCAAGTTCAGAGACTAGCACGCCTGAGTCATTCACACGAGTTAAGTGTAAACTTTTTCGAAAGATAAAGGCAGGGGAAGCGAAGGCCAGGCTACTATCTCTTGCTGACACCGCATACTTCCTTTTTATTTCTTCAAACCGTCCGTTACGCACGAGTGCGCTAGATACTTTCTAAATTTCGTTGGAATTTCTCCTCAACTCGGCAAACTGTGTTTCAGTACTTTATAGCCGTTACAACACAATAATCGCAAACACAACATACAAGTGTACTAATGTATTTGTTGCAGCCATGCATATAGCAACAAATGACCTCTGAACATGTTATAAAGTGGACCAAAGGAACACACGCGCTTCCTCAAAGTTTGAATTGTAGGGGTGTTCTATGAACATTTTGTTGCATTTCTCTGATTGAGTTTTTTTTTCTCAAATAATCAGTGATTGAGTAAAATAATTAAATATCTTACCTAGCATTATTCTTACAGAAGCCAAAACTTTAGTTTTGCACCGGTCATTCCACAGGCACAGAACACGAATTTAATTTGGTTTACTAAAAGTTTGTTCATAACGGTTTCAATGTCAGCGACTGACTGCTCAGCAACTCTTCACTCATTCATGTTGTAACTGAGTTTCGTTGTGCGACAGTTGCACTGTATCACTTCTTTTTAAATCTTGGTCACACCCACCCCACATCGAGAATTCAACTCCAGCTATTCAAACTAGAAGCCAAAGGCATGAATGAAGTCTCCTTCTTCAGCCCTTTGATAGTGAATAATGGGTGTTTTATAATTAATGTAAAGTAATGAAATGACCTGATCTAGTTATTGAAGAGAAATTCGTATATATAACTTTACTAGCCTGTATACACCACATTATTCCTGACCAGTCACGTTACTTCGTGTAATATTCTTTCAGCACCTAACTTTCCTATGCAAAGTTCACCGTTCACCGTCTTTCAGCTGTGAAACAAGCATAGCCAAAGAGGGTGTGTTCATTGTGACATACTTTGGATGTTTTTATGTGGAAACAACAGGCCTCTCCCCAGAATATGTGCTAGTCTGCCCAGTGAAGGTCTGATTAATAGCAGAGCTTTAAAGGACCATAAACAGGAACACACCCTTTCTCACGCAATAGTTCCGGTTGGCTGTTGTCATGTAGCCTGTTTCAATCTTGTGATATCTACATTTACTGGTAATCTTGTGACACGCACTTTAGTCCAGGATGCAAGAGTGTGCGAGGGTGTGTGTGATTGCATTCAAACAAGGAAGTGCTGTTTCAAATCACACTGGAATCCTCTTGATGTACAATTCTAGCTCAGCACATTCTACATTTCATTGAAGAAAAAAACATTAAACATAAACTAGATCAATCATGGTCGTAAATCATTCAAGTCATTAAATTGAAGTCAGATTGTACTTCAATAAAGGGTTGTCAATGTGGCATCAGTCAGGGAACCCCCTATTACACCTTTACTCTACAGTCTACCGCATGGCCGTGTGGCCTTAGCAGCACAAATGCATGTTGTTTAGACAAGCAGTAGAACTCCCCTTAATGAGATGAAAGTGAGGATAGACGGTGAGAATTGGGAGACTTATTGGTTGCGGTATGTTTTTCGTTTGCTCTGGAATGTTCCATGGCTAAGCTGTTACCAATGTTCTCAGAGCAGGACTTCCAGCCTGGAGCATTCCGTAACCACCCAACAGCAGCCCCCGCACAACACAGCACACAAACCTCCTCCACAAGCAACACACACACACGCACGCACGCACGCACGCGCGAGAACCCACACATTCCATATTAGTTCAGGATGGTGTATCTAAAAGACCAGAACTTGTTCTATGATTATTCATTTAAGATAAGGCTGTCTAGACCATGTCCAGTGCTGAAATGAATGGAGATGTACATGTAAGGAATTTCAGACTACAAACCTTTGACTATACAATACAGTGTACAGTACTAGCATATCTGACCATCTGAACCCCACAAGGATCCTGCAATAGCGGCTCCAAAAACAAACTTACAGGTCATAAACTATTCTCAAAACTCTTGTTTATTAACTTCCTTTTCACTATAATTACAAGCATATAAACAAACATTTTCTAACAATGTGTGCCAAGAACGCCTTTTCAACAATCTCCTGCTCGCTCAGTCAGGAGCTCTTTTTTTTTGGGCGACAGGCCAAGTTTGTGGCAAAGTAATCCCAACAGAAGACAATGTGTCATTCTATAGGATCCAGTGCATACATGTGAGCTAGACTGATATCTGAAGACCAGACAAATCTGTTGATCGTGCTCTCCTATGGAGAAGACGTGAGTGCCCTGCTCAGTCCCTTGTCCTTGACTCCTCTGTTTGGACTGCCAGGGCCGCTATCACCGGGTCAGAACACACAAAGAGGACTGCTCCAAGGCCTGGTGGCCAGGTGTCCCTGTCTACTCAGTAGACGTGAGGAGTGGGACTGACTAGGCCCGGCTGGCCTGTGGGGCCCAGCAGCAGAGGGCCGAGCCTCAGCAGAGCTCTCACTGGGATGCCTAGCCGGCTGCACCGCAACAACATCTCCGGGAAGGAGCCGCAGCCTGGAGGGGAACAGGAGAGATCGGGATCACAGGTGAGTGGAGGGTCAAGTTATATGCACTGTTTTACATGGCAGGAAGAGTGTTAAACTCTGTGGGCCTGGGTGTGTATGACTTTTCATAAAAATATGACATAATAAAATAAAAATGCGTGCGTTTGTGTGTGTGGATTGTTCTTTTACCTTCCAGCTGTTTGTGTGTGTTCCGTCTCAGACAGGGGAGTGAGTGGTAGACCAGGAAGCAGGCCAGCATGGTGGACTGGTTCTCTTCTGACAGCGGGCTGCCATTCATATAGGCCCTCAGGACACCGCTGTTATCTAGGAGGGAAAGGTTTGCAAGTCCCTCTTATTGGTATCGTGTACGGGGAAAAAAACAGTGCATTGAATAAAATGTCAAATTGTATGTTTTATTTGTGGTTGACGACCACTCAAGGAACATAAATCCTTCAGACTATCTAGGCTACACTAGAACATGAGGTGACCGAGTGGAACAGAGCACAGTAGAATCCACGAGCACGCCAGTTAAACATCGTTTGAGTCTTCGGTCCTTGTAGCACTCCCCGTTTCTATGTTCAGAGTCCTCTACTAAGCCACGCTATCCAAATTGCCTGCTCTAACAACTTCCCACGCTTTCCTCACCATTGTACAGTAAAACCTGTTGCCGTAACGCCCCACGAGACAAGCTCGGGCCCGCCCCACATCAAAGGTGTTCTGTGTAACTAGTCAGGTTGTCACCTCAAAACATGCACTTTGTTCGCCATATGCAAAGCAAACATGAAAGGACATAGTCCAGTGAATGTAGCAACAATTCATTTGATACTCCTAAACGACAAGATTGCATGACAAAGTTGGTTTTTGGCCAATAGGAAGTCTTCAGAGCTAGAAAGAGCACCATGAGGGATACAAAACAGATCCAGTGCCTGACCTCATTTAGTGAAGAACATAAGTGGAAATTCTCTGTGGAATAATTTATACCATTTTGTACAATGAGTTCACGATATTACCTCAAACCCCACATCAAGCTGATTGATGTCCTACCAGTGAGCCAAGCGTCCAGGGTTCCATCAGCAGTGTTCTTCATCACCGGGAGAAACTCGGAGCTCAGCAGGGCCCCCCTGCCATGGGCCCCGTTTTCCCGGAGACGGCCCTGGAGCACCCTGCTCTCGCACAGCTCCAGCACCAGCCTCATCTGCCACAGGGGGAAGGTCTCGCAGGTCTCTGAGCCACCCAGGCTACGCACCGCCTAGAAGCATACACAAACACACACACACACACACACACACACACACACACACCTCAACACATTAAGCATTAGGGCTAAGCAGTAATGCACAGACCGTCCTAGTTAGAGCTCCTACCTGGTCGATGGCGATGTATGTAGGCAGCATCTCGGGGTTCTCCTGAGTCACACACTCAAACAAGATGGCCGAGAATAAAGCCAGGGTGGCCTCTCTCTGATCAGACACAACACAGGCAAACAAAACACATCATGCCATTACCATCTCCGGTCAATACATACCGAGCAGCAGCATTATCTAGAGTGGAATCGCGGAGAATAACAGACTGTGACAGTGGGAGATGAGTGAGGGGCTTGTACGGTAGATAACGCGTATACAGCTAGATACAGAGGGAGGTGGGGATTTCATTTTCTATTTCCGGAAATTCAATTATAAACTTAACGCGGAGAAAAAAAAACCATACAATTTAGTTCAATTTACTTCAATTTCACAGCGTCCTTACAAAGAGACGTGTCTGTGAAACAAGACCAATTGTCTATACGGCAGAGTTTTGACCTTTCTCCCCTCTGGAAATTAAATTCAAGTGATTAACACAAGTGGATCTGCCGCCGGGCGCAAAGGCTGATTGTTAGGTGGGATAGAGGTGGGTGGTGTGACGTCACGCCATTAATTAAGTCACGTTCCCATTGTCTGGGGGGGACAGTGAGTTGTCAGGCTTCACGTGCCATTAGTCCCTGTTTGCGCTCCAAGGATTAGGTAACTAAGGTAATAACTAAGGAAACTCGAGTTGAGTCGAGGGCCTTGTTTAAAACATTGTGGTGGCGGTGTCGAGCACACATAATGGCTACCATCAAGGACAAATCCATTGTGTTGATAGGCGGTCCCCTATTAGCCGATATCTCAGCCACGTAAATAAAGTAAGGTGAGTCTATTTTGGCCATGCTGACCCTTTCTGGTGACGTACGTGTTTCATGGCGTCGGACGCTTTGCAGAAGTACTCGGCGAAGGACACCAAGGCCGCGTCGGAGGTGAAGGTGGAGATGGCCTCGGGCTGCGGGAGAGGAGAGAGCACAGACACTCGTTAAAGTGACACCCCCGTGATCTGAACGGATCAACCACGGAGAACGCTGCACGGATAAAACACAGGGGCATGGCTTGTATAAAGGTGTACTCTTTGACAGTCATAGCCGTCATATGTACAGTACCAGACAAACGTTTACACACTTTCCTATTGAAGTGAATGGGGAAAGTGCGTCCAAACTTTTGGCTGGTACTGTCCGCGCGCGCGCACACGCACACGCACACGCACACGCACACGCACACACACACAACCCCCAGGATCTGCTGGGAGCTCTGAAACACTTTTCCATTGTTTGTCTTCTCTAACTTATGAGCTGTTTGTTTGTGTAAATAGGCAGCTTAGCGAACAGGATTTTCTGGGAGGTAGAATCGCATAACAAAACTCCTTCTTTTATCCAACGGTAATGCATCCGTTTCCTGAGAAAGTTAGCCGCGGCATGCATACTCAGGTGTTTACCCTTACGACGTCCGCTTAAACCTCAGCCATCAAACCGTTTTCAAATGGACGGTAACGTTAGACTTGCTGTGGCGTCCTGCCACTTCAGAGGCTAGCCAATCGTGGCTCGTACCATACCTTGAAGGTCCTGACTTCAGAGTTCCTGTTGTTGACATTGGGAGCCAGGAGACTCTTCCAGCCCCGGGGGTCATCTTTGTATGGCAGCTGACCGGCCCGCAGCTTCACGTAGAGAACGCCGTCGCGGTTCAGGATCGACCTGGAGGACACGGACGCACAAAACAAACACTCTCATCAAATGGGACGAGCTGCTGTTATGCAACGGGGACAGACAGTGTTTCAGACTTACTCGACATGCTGGCTTCCTTTGCTGAGGTCTACGGACAGCTCCCAGTAGCGTGGTCCCTTCACCTTGATCTACAACACACACATGCACAATCCCCCAAACGGTGGTTTAAACATACAAAAAAAATCATGACAACTTATCATATTCAATCTGCCAAAAATGACTCATCCCATTTTTTTATCTTAAAAAATATGCCAGAAATATAGACCTCATGAATGAATCTGTATAAGCTTAACCCGCTGAGTGAGAGAGAACTTTCCAAACAAAAGTGCAACAGCTTGTGAGGCACGTACACGGCTTGTGCCAGCCACAGGCATCTTAACTACCCTCGCGGAATGCAGACGCTTTTTAACTTTTTACGGCAGTCTCTAAACATCGCTTTAAAGAGATCCGTGCATTTAGACCGGGCTATTGGTTGACAACTTAAAAAGTACGGGCACAAAAAGCAATGAACGGTCCGTGGCGTAGTGGAGTCACAGAGCGACCTTTGTCTCCAGCAGAGAGGAGGGCAAAGTGCTCAGGTCAGACATGTACTACAGTGACCCCGGTACCTTTTTGAGAAGCTGTAGTTCAGGCAACATGGTGGGCGCCATTAGCTCCACGGTTGTCTCCTCATACCACGGAGTCTCCTGAAAAGCATACAGGGAACAGTCATAAAACCACAGAGAGGAACAGTCATTTCAAACAAAAGTCACGTTGCTGACACTTAAAATAGAAATGAAGTCAATCTTTAGTTGATTCTTTGTACAGTCATTCATTGTATATTCGCAGTTTGTTGAATAGGCTTTTCGGCTCTGCCGTTTGTATGTGTGTGTGTGTGTGTGTGTGTGTGTGTAAAGCAATATATGCCCGGAGTTGATGGGGGTGCGTGTGCGTTAGACTCGCTCTGCTGGGACGGTTAATTGAAATACAGGGCGCTCATCCATCTGACGACAAGTGCCATCCACTACTGTCAATCAACCCTCAGCAGTCCTTCCCCACAAAGAGTGTGTTTAGAGTTGTTCACGGCGCTGTTAGGCAGCCAAGCCAAACCGGTTTATTGGTTTGGACCGGTACCATACTGTAGTTGCTAGGATACCGCTGCGAGGGACCGGGCTGAGGTGAAATGATCTCGTTCAGCATTGCAGTTTTTGTGACAGGTCGGAGGCGCGTTGTGCAAGGTATTTGAAAGGATTTCAAAGCATTTCGTCCTGCTTTTACCAAAGAATTACGACACCACATGACTAGCAGGCTGTTGCTGTGGGCCCCACCTTGGTAATACATAGAAGAGTTCAAATTATTGAAATTCTTGAGGCATACTTTATTTTTATCACTTAATCTACCAGGTATGCTGGTTCAACGGTGCCTGACAACGACACAATTAGGAATGTGTGGTTGTTTCAAACGTTTGTAACGTGTGGGCTGTGCGCTGACTAAAAACAGAATGTGGTGGTTTCGGTGCGCGGACATGTGTCACTCTTAAAACATAAAACAACTGAGACAGTGAGTGTGTGTGTGTGAGAGAGAGCGCGAAAAGACAGTGTGTACTGTGTGTGTACACTCAAAAAATCTTAAAAGAGGAAATGCTTCTAGTCAGATATAGCAGGCACATCTTTGACGGACGCCAGAGAGCGTGGCGTGAAAGCAAACGATGACGCCGTTTACAGAGAAAGGAGACATACACCCCCCCCCCCCATGTGGTTCCCCCTTTCTAACCAACAATCATGTTCTACACAGGAAGAGCAGGGGGAGGGTGGGGTCCCCCCTATTGCGGTAGCAATACACAGTCATGACTAAAGGTCAGGCATTATGTAAGCCGGTGGTGGTCAATCCATGCAATAGGTTAGAATGCTGTAATGTGTTGTCAAGTCACACTAGAGAACGACGTGTTAATGTTGAGCAGACTACAGCTATAGCGTACTACAACATGGTGTCCGCGCTGGCTGCTCCGACATGTGGCTGTGGGGCGTAGAAGGGGGGGAACCCTGGGCGCTGGGGAGAAGCCGGCGGGGCGGAGGGCCTACCTTGTAGGTGATGTCGAGCAGGGCGTAGCAGGGCTTCAGCGTGTCCACGTCCACGGGCACCAGCAGGCGAGGCTCGGCCGCCAGCACCCCCAGGTGACGCAGTGCTTGGAGGTGGTACCTGGGCAATTTATAGACAGGGAGATTGGCTCGTGCGCAAGACCGCAATTCCCACAAAGGGAAAGAAAATGGCTAGATATAACAACAAGTATTCGGTATCTGCAGTATGTCTTTATACATAGACACCGGCCAACAAAGAATGATTTGATTTGCGCCCGTCTGCAGTTTGACTGTAGTTTCAAAAAGAGAAGTGGAGCGGCGTGGCGTTACTTCCTTCAGCTGCGTAAAACAGGAACGTTTCAGTTTGAAACACTTTCTAACTCGCTCCCTCTCTTTCTGTGTCGCTGCACACTAAAAGCTGAATGCACTCATTTTCCTAAAAACCCAGCCGTGCATAACGTGATACATTGCGGTTTGTGTTTGTCAGTCATGATCCTATGTACACAGTAACTCCTCTCTGTGTCTGGCCTTGTCCCCTGGTGTGACAAGTGTAATGGATCATTTCCATCTATGACAGAAAATAACCAATTAATAAGAAAATAACCAATTAATAAGAGGGAGAAACCGTTAAATGATCAAGTACAATTTTAAGGATGACTACAGAGTCTGATGCAGAGTCTGTACACAGAGAAATTACTACAGTCAGTTCAGTAGAACGACATAGCAAGTTCTGATTAGTTGACAAGGTTGAAATGAGTATATCGGTCTAAGATAAACATTCATCCCATTGGTCAAGGTGGAGGAGAGTGGACATAATCAGCATTAATAAGAAAACATAAAGAGGACACGTAGACATCATATTATGTTACGTCTAAGACAAAAAAACTTTAGCCTTCAGTGTCTCCAAAAGGCACATACTGTCTCTTTCGTGACCTGGCCTTCATTCTGACCCTTCCCTCACATTGGGAAAACAGCTTAGGCTTGAACATCCGTGAGGATGCCAAAAGGTTTCCCTTACACACGGCACGGTCAGCGTGTCTTACCTGTTGTCTGTGCTGTGGGCCGGGAAGTGAGGGTACAGGGCACACAACAGGGCAGCTATGGCCGAGCTGGAGGTACTCAGGGTGTACCTGGAAGAAGGGAAAATTCATATTGGACACACACTTTGACACACAATATACGGTATGTCTAACAAACGGTGCGATATGTTTCAAGTTTCAAAGTTTACCAGTTTAAACAGAAACACAACAATCCCTCAAAGACAAACTGGATAACAAAATATGATGTCAAAATAATATTCACTACAAATGTCAATGGCCTTCCATGTTTTAAATGCAGTCGCTGCATTGTTCTCTACCCAACGTCACAGCAGCTTAGAAAAGCCCCACTTAAAAATAATAGACTGGGGTCAATCAGGCACTTAGAGGAGTTCAAACAATAGTGGCAGTTTGGAGAGGAAGGGCAGTGGTCAGAGGCTCAGCTTGGGGGAAGGGCCACCCTCTTAGTCCCCCTCTCCACATAAAATGGACACTCAAGAAAGAGATTTAGTACACTTCTACGCGTCAGCCGTCAATCAGCCGAGTGTCCACGGAGACCGGAATAACTAGTACCTAATAGGGACTCGGGAGGAACTTTAAATTGACAGGCAAGAATCAAATGCCAACTACATTTGCAAACATAGGCCTTCAATTTCTCACAGCCACATGCAAATTATTTTTTTTGCATTCACAAGCAGCTTAATTTCAGCTTCTTGAAATGCTCTTCAGGACCCCAAAACTAAAATGTTCACAAACCACAATCAATCCTAGTGTTCAACGAATAAACTTCACAATAGGCATGGATCATTCACATAAAGTATCAATGAAGGAGAGGCTAACGGAAGCTGTGAAGGTTTTGTTGTACACTTAATCACAAACCAGCACATCTGCTATCTCTGCAATGTGTGACCTTCTGGAGCAAAACAACACTTTCACTTCAGCTTCCTGGATTGAAGGAGCTGAAGTGGGAATAGAAACTCCACCACAGAAAAAAACACAGACAAGAAGTCAGGTCAGAGAAGAGGGGAGAAGAAGACAGACAGCAGGGGATGTTGAATGAAAATGGTCATGTTTGTGTAAAAAGTCAAAAAAGAAAAAAGAAAAATTATGGAACAGAAACCATGCGACGCCTTTCCTGAACTACAACCTTCCCCCTCTGGAAACCTGAGTTGGAAAACGACTATACTTTAACCAGCGCACATAACTACAATGAGACCCTGAAATGGAAGCCCGTTAGTTCTGCGGGTACAATCGTCTGCTCTGTAATCAGGCAGCTGCTCTAGAATCACAGGTCTGAAAACAGAAGCGCTGAGAGACATAGCAGCCTTAATGAGTAGGCACAGTGCGTGCAAGCGTGGTGTAGAGTTCCGCACGGGCTGTTTGAGCAAACCGCTCACTTCTTGCGAGCGAACGCGCTTCAGATTTCGCTAGCAGGGGCCATGGTTGAACTGGAGCGTGTGTCCATGCTTGTGTGAGTCTTAACGGCTTGTGCGTGCCTTGGTGTGGTAATGTGTGTGTGTGTGTGTGTGTGTGTGTGTGCATGCGCGTGCGTCCTGGTCTCACCGGCCCCCTCCCAGGAACAGCAGCCCCAGCGCCATGTGGTGCGCCATGTGGAAGCCATAGTTCATCTCTCCGCTGGTGCGCTTGTGGAGGAAGCGGCAGAGCTGCAGCACCTTCAGGTTCCCGGAGCCCGACATCACCATGGAGAGGGCCAGCAGCACCATGGACAGACAGGTCTGCAGGTTGTAGTGGCCCGTCTAGGGGTGGTAGGGAGCACAGGGAGAGAGTGACGGATGGACAGAGTCGGTCTGGTCTTAAAGGGGTCAGCGTTTTACTAGAGGCCAAAAAACAAAAAGGTTGGACTTACCACTGTCGCTGTGGCTGAGGTCAGACACTTCATGAAGCTCCTGGCAAACTTGTACTGGGCAGCAGACACAAACAGAGGATAAGGATACTGAACGCTAAAAAGGCCCCGTTTCTGTCCCTTCATCTCCAAAGGACTGGGATTGAGGTTTAAACAATGTATGAAGTGTTCAGATGCAGTAATACCGGGCTCAAGCAAGTAACAGGTAATTTAACAACATATATATATATATATATATATATATATATATATATATATATATATATATATATATATATATATAAAAAACGCTTCTTAGGATGTCTTGGTTCTCAGTGGAACTGCACACAGGGCCTCTTACCAGGCAGTCAAAGGCGTCAGAGTTAGCCGATCCAGCGAAGCGAAAGCCAACGGCCATGCAGGCCCCGGCAATGATGTAGTCGTGGGCTTGGCTGAGGAAAAAACAACAACCCACGTCAGACATATTCCCCTTCGTCCTCTCATGAGCAGAAACATTCGCAGTGTTGGTGTCGTTTATTTCAGACGAGTGACGTTCATGTGCCCAGCCATGGACTGCGTGAATGCTTAAGAAGACGAGGTGCTTTCTGAAGGAGAGCGCCACGCTCCCACACTCACGCCAAGGTCTCCATGTTGAGGTCCTCGGAGACCACGGTGTTCCCGATATTCTCCTGGATTATCTGGGGACACGGAGTGGGGAACGTCTGGTGAGCGGGACGGGAAAACGGGTGCAGAACGGAGAGATAATACAGAGAGAGGGTGTGTGTGTGTGTGTGTGTGTGTGTGTGTGTGTGTGTGTGTGTGTGTCACCTGGGGGACATTACTGCTGACCCACTCGGCGTTGGGCAGGATCTCATCCCACATGATGATGCACCGGGCAAGGGTCTGCAGACGAGACAGCAGAGACAGAGGGTGAGATCACAGGAAGGTGGCAAAAAGTAAAGAGAAACCAGGAGCTGTAGGCACAAACACACACACACACACACACCCTCAGCAGCAGAAACTCGGGTTTGATGAAGTCGAGGAGGAACATGGTGTCCGGAGCCTTCAGCCAATCAGCGATGGACCTGGAAGGAGGAAGAGGAAGTGACAACGAGGTGCTAATGCAGTCCTGACCCAGAGCCTCTCCACCACCACAGAGAGACACAACCCTGGAGAGCCCTCTAGAGGGGATATGAAACAGCCAGGGGAGGGCTGAGGTCTGCTAGACAGAGGTTAAGATGTCCCGCCTTGCCGACAAATAAGGACGTTAGGAGACAGGAGACGCTGGATTTAATAGGATCATTTCTCAGAGAAAAAATCTAACCTCGGGGGATTCAAATGTAACTCCAGTGAGAAAGCTCCTCGGCTCTAACACCAAAGCACGTGCAGTCTCATCGCGCCAGCGCTGAATCAGTGAACGGATTCTGGGCTGGGCTTACTTGTTGTTGGTCTTGAGGTAGATCATTGCCAGAGCGAGAGTGGCACCCGGACACGTCACGTCCACATTGATGGTGTCTCCTTCCTGGAAGGACAAAGGAGACATCAGCTTCATGGATGCTGCAACATCTGGACTTCAGACTTTCAAAATCTGTGGCTCCTCAAGGTTTTCCGCATCAGGGCCTACACATTAGTGTTTTTTTAACGAAGACTCACAAACCCCACAAGATAAACATGCGCTTCTAGCCAGATTTTTATCCTCCACACACAGAAAATCTCTCTTTTACGACTAGTAAAACAAGCTTGCGAGACAAGGAGGCTTCTTGCACACAACGTGGTTTCTAAAATCAAAACCTTCAACCCCGAGTGTGAAAGCGTGTTGTGAACCCTCGATGGCACTAAATGACAACGCCGACAGGCTGACTGCACTGATCGCGGTGTCTCAAATAACTCATCCACGCGCCACAGGGGACGAAAGGAGCCGCTCTGAGGTTTGCCGGCCCACCTTGATCTGGTAGCTGGGGGACTTGTGCTTCTCTCGGTTCACCCCGGCGTGGGTGCGGCGGTGCCCCCCCACCATGTACTGGTACAGCTGCTCCGGCACGTTGAGGTCAGTCATGCCGATCAGGTTACTGCCGTGCTGGAGAGTCAGTAGGAGGGGGGGGGGTTGGGGTTAGGGGTTAGGGGAAGGTGTGGGAGACGAGAGGGTTGGGTGGTTTGGGGAAGAAGAAAGGTCGCAACGAAAGAGGATCGTCAAAGAGGGGGGGTGAGTTGTAGATGAAGAGAGAGATAAATAGACAGGGGGGGGGGGGGGGGGGGGTGGAGAAGAAGAAAAGGCCATTAACTGTGAGAACATCACCCCCTATTTCTCAATGTTACATACAGTAAAGAGGACTTATCACACCGGAGGAGGCAAGGATCAACCGAAACCAGTATGTCCAATAATTATGTTCAAATTCGGTTATTTTTATACAGTATGTGAGAATATATGTTTGAAGAATCCATGTTAGTGTGTGCACTCACCCCTAGGCAGACCATTCCCAGGGCCAGGCCAGCAGCCAGGGAGTAGGACTCTCTGTCAGTGCAGTACTCCATCTCAGGACCCGGGGGACGCCCTAACGAACAGCAACATCATCATCATCATCATCGCCACCTTCACAACCTGATTACTACAGAGCAGTGTTCGTCGTTTTTGGAGAACTCAAAAGAAGGGTTTTGGAAGGTTTTGTTTTTTTTACTTTGAATGTATTTACATTGATTTGACAACAGGGATCATAGGGGGGAATTGGACAGCACAAGTGAAAGGGAGTCCTCGGCCTAGTAGCCGGTATCTGGCTGGCCTGTCCCTCTCAATTCTATCACTCACCAATCTCTGCAAGCAGCACCTCGGCGTTGTGTCGGTGGCCGGTGCCCTGGTACACCAGGCCGATGCCCACCACAGCAGCCACCTAGACCCCGCAATAAGTAGACAGAGATATGAAGAGGAGAACGCGACACTTTGTCTTTTCAACACAAGCCCAACCTAACCCTAGAGTACCCAGTTACACACAACAAGAATACTAACAGAGTCAAAACAAACAAAAATATGATGCTTTTCCATCACAGCGCCATGCATAAACAAACAGACCCTGTTCCTACGTCTCTCTGCCTCACAGACCTGCACGTTGTGAGGCACGTCCAGCTCAGTGGAGGTGGGCGGGAGCAGGGCCGGGATGTGGATGCTCAGCAGGCGGGTGATTGACATGTCCATGGTGCCCAGCTTGGCGGCAGACACACCCAGGAGCAGGCCGATGCTCGTCATCTCGTGACCCTGGAGGAGAGAGCAGAGACAGGGAAGAGATCAATGCAGGTTCAGAACGTGTTTTGGCCCCGAATAAACTGCCTAAATTAGGAAATAAGCAACAAGACAACCCTTTCCTCCCAAAGACAACTGAAACACAAATGAGTAGCAATATTAAGAGCTGTGATTTTTTTTTTTTCTTTCTTTTTTTGGGGGGCGGGGGCGGGTGGATTCCCAGAGAGGGAAAATTAAAAGAAACACCATCTCAGCAAGGCAGCCATTTTCTATTAGTCCCCTGGTGATATTATTTACCTGATTCTATTTTGGTCGTACAACTAAGATGCATCAAGGCCAGGAAATGTTTCAAGATCAAACAAATATCGCTGTTTATTATATACAGTTTCAGTTTTAAAGCTTTGGGGATACAATCATGGGGTAAATGCTTGATATTTGTCAATAATAATTTTTACTAATATGCAGCCACTTTCTGCCAACAATCATGTTTCTTTTCCACTAACTAACCACAAATGGGTGTTGTGGTCTTTTTGAGTAAGTTATTCAAAAGAAATGATTTTCAAAGCACTTCTGAAGAAACCCAAGCGCACATTCTACAGGAACGGCCAGTGTGCTAACATTCTGAGCGCAAGGATGCAGGGAATCTCCAAATCTGGCACGCGAAATGCTTTCAGCCATTGCTAGTAGCCCATTGTTACTACAATAAGTTATCGGGTAAACCGCGAGCTCTCTGTATCGCTCCTTGCTGACTGAACGGCCGACTGAGTGGCTGGCTGGCTGACTGGAAGTGAGAGAGCCAAGCATGCGTCACCACCAGGGATAGAGTCAGAGTGAAACTCTGCTGTGAGCAGCAGCAAAGCCTTTCCCACTTTCAAGTGCAAGAAATAACAGGATGCCACGAGCACCGCGATGGACCCCGATTCTACTAAAAGCCCAACGTGGAACAGGCTGATCAAAAAAGAGAACAGAAAAACATGCGCGTAAAAAAAAGAAAGAAGATTTGCTGGTAGTAGTGGTTTCTATCTGGCCTGTTTCTCTGAATGAGAGGGGCAACACCGACATTTTGGTGATCGATTCATTCCAAATGATGGGGTTTGTGGTGAGAATGTGCAAAAATATTTTCAAGGTCGTTGGGTGCACACACACACACACACACACACACACACACACGCACGCACACACGCACACATCAGCTAGGGAGTCGAGTTTACTCAGTTTGCGTGGTACTTGTGTGGGTTTTCTAACATTACCGTGAATTAAAAAACCGTGTGTACCTTGGTGAGGTAGTCGTGTATGTTGAGTGTGGCCAGTTTGGTGAGGTGACCGTTGAGTCCCAGAGCCATGAGGAAGCCTGCGTACTCATTAGCCAGCTCGGGGCTCTTGGGTTTGTTGTAGGCGATCCACGCAGAGTCCACCTTGAACAAAAAGAGCATCATCAAGACACTGGAAAATCTCATTCATGAGTGGAACGATATGCTGTGTTTGCTCACTCCTAATCACTCAGACACACGCTAGGAGAGGACGGGGCGGGTTTGATTGAGCACAGAGAGCTACCTGGGAGGCGGGGGCTATTTTGAGGCCCGCGGCCACCCCGTTGTGGAAGCTGGACCAGCTGGTCATGTTGGGCGGTACGTCGATGTTCCCGCTGTTCAGATCCACCATGGTGTTAATGGGGGGAGCGCGACCTGGGACAAACACAAACCATAGTCAAAGAGAGGTCCACCATGGTGTTAATGGGGGGAGCGCGACCTGGGACAAACACAAACCATAGTCAAAGAGGACGTAGCTGCCACTGTTGCCCTAACACTCACTGAGGACAAACAGAATTAAAAACACATAAAAAAAAAAAAACGAATCAATTTCAAGCTGACTGGCTTGCGTCAGTGAGCGGGAGGGTGGGTGGACGGGCGTTCGTGCGGTACCTGTGAGATTGAGTTTGGGCACCGGCAGGGGTTCTGTTGGCACCGGGTGGTAGGAGAAGAGGGTGAACAGGCCCCGGCCAACCGGCAAAGCCATGGTCCTCTGACACAGCTGCAACAGCCTGGCAGAAAGAGTTGAGACAGAGTAGTAGTAGAAAAGATACAACAAAAAGCCATATTCAACGTCAGAGCTCTTGCTGTCTTAAGACCTGGTTTATGTGAAAGGAAAACCTCTCAGGTTATTAAGACCGTGAACGCCGACCCAGGGTAGACGTTCGCAGACGTGTTTCCACGGTAACTCACTTGTTCTCCTTCTCCTCGATGAACTCGTGGTCGGAGACCTCGGGCAGCTGGACCACGCTGACCCGCACGGGCCTGGAGCTCTGCAGCAGCCGCCGGGCCTCCTGGACGCGCAGGTCTTGGCTCCAGATCAGCCCCGTCACTTCCTGGTTCAGGTCCGACATCCCGTCCTCCTCCTCGTCCGCCTCGGCTGTGGCAGGAGGCTCCAAGGACAGGCCCAGGTTCACTGACTGGAGACAGACACAGAGACGCACACTCATGAAACTGAGGTAGACATATTGATACACACTAATGAAATAGAGGCAGACACACAGACGCACTCTCATGAAATAGAGGTAGGAAGAGGAAAATTCCCTTGTCTACAATAAAATTGTTTGTTTTAGGTCATTGCCCAGCTAACCACATATATAAAAGTTAAGCATGTCAGCTATACATAATTGTTACAGTGAAATGCTTACAGCTAATGGTTGGGTACGGGCAAAACATTTTTTTGAAGTGGGTCTATCTAGGTCATAAATATCCAGCATCTTAATGCGTCATTGATCGCCACGCTTTGTAAGGAAACCAAAACTGAAATAACCCTCAAACCACAAAATCTAACAACGAACCCCCGAGAGCATTCATCCCACATCTCAATGAGTAATCAATAGTCATAAAGGTAACTCACAGTTTTGCTTTTGGCCAGGCTCATTTTGTGGGCTTGCTTGGTTAAGTCCTGTCGACCTATCAAAAGGCAGACAGCCTCGGACCAATCGGCGCAGGGCTGCTCTCTGCACTGGTAGATGGCATCTCTGATTGGCAGACCCACGCCGAAGGGGACGGACTCCAGGTGTTTCAGGGTGAAACCTGAGCCAATACGAGAGCACAAACTCAGAATGAGACACAACAGTCGACGAGCTGTCCCACTAATTGTCCACAAATGTCACGTGAGGGTACATGGAACAGTAATAAAAACCTAAGATGTAACGTGTGGTTTCACCTGCTGAGGAGAGCCAAACCACCAGCTTCTCAGCCAAGCTCTCGTTAGATGACTCAGGCTTGACACTGCTCTGTCTGCGGACAGAGACCACACCTCAGACACAGCCATCGTAATGGACGGGCCGGCAGTGAGAGCCGGAACCCGTCAGTGGTCTAAACAGTGTTCTTACTCTGATTACAGGATAAGGAGTCATGTTCTTTCGTTTCTTTCAAACGAAACGCAGTACATGTCATTAGTTACGTAAAAAATATTATACTGTGCTAAGGTGTATTGGTGGGTTTACCTTCTGAAAGCAGGCTGGGTGGCGCACTTCTTCTGACCTGAGGGGCGAGGGGGAGACACAGGGCTGAGCGACACAGAGAGGGCACGCGAGCGGAGGGCAGGCGCAGCTAGCAGTGCAGTACATGTAAAAGAGGCCAGGGACAGAAATCTTTTCTACCTGCCCTGTAGAAAGATACTGAAGATACAAAGACACTAATTGTTCGGAAACGCAAACAGTCTGTCCTTCAGAGGGAGACAATTTTTTGGTGCATATGAGGAGGATTGCTGAATGTGTGATATGATGATGCTTGTATTGGAGTTCAATATGCAAAGCCCAGGAATAAGCAGACTACCAGTTAAAGGGTTAAAACAGAGATGTATTGTATCTGAGCTCAGATCATGCTAGTTGGGTTAGCAAAGTTAGGAATAGAGAGAGCTCGTGTCTCTGGACCTTGGATTTATAGTACGTTACAAACAACATCTGGTTTACATCTTGTCAAACCCCTCAGGGTAAAATGATGACCCTGGCTCTCCAGAAAGGTACATCACTGATTAAAGAATAACAGTAATGGACTGTCTGTGGCACTGGTCTCACAAACCTCAGACGTCAAAGCAAATTTCATCAGAACAATGTGAAAGATGAAGAAAAGTCAAACGAAAGCATTTTACAGATCTCACACACACACACACACACACACACACACACACGCACGCGCACACGCACACGCACACTGAGCAGCGTGACAGGGGCCTGGCGTGATGTGACAGGCACTTACCGGCGGACAGCTTGGCCAGGTACTTTGACATGTCGCTGGAGGTGGCGTTCTCGTCTCCAATGACGTAGAGGGCGTAACTCTGTAGGGGGGAGGTCGCAATAACAAAAAGGGGAAATTAGGTCCGTGGCCATAAGACACGAGAGAATAGGCAGCAGGACGAGAGTGTACAGGGGAATACGCTTAGCAGGGAGGGTGGATATACAGGAAACACGATACACGTAATATCTGCTCTGCAAATGATCCCACGCCCTTAACTAAAGGCTGCCATTTTTGTGAGGCCCATACTTTGAGTGATTCTTAGTCTCACAAAAAAAAGGGTGGAGAAATTGCGGTGAGTGGGTGAGACAGAGAGTAGGAGAGCGAAAGAGAGAGAGAGAGAGGGAGATTAAATGGAGAAACAGACAGCGGTAGATGGGGGTAAATAGATTCTGTAATTGCATGACAGTCCGTTGTGTCTCTCAGCGGTTTGCGTCACCTCATTTATCCTGATGGGGGAGAGGAGACGCACGCGGGCTGGTCATCAGCAGAGCCCCACACACACACACACACCAAACATCCCCCGCTCCCTCCGAACACACACACACACACACACACACACACACACACACACACACACACACACACACACACACACACAAACATCCCCCGCTCCTTTCGAACACACACCAAAAATCCCCTGCTCCCTCCGACTCAGAAACACGCAAACACAAGAAACCACACCCCCACACATCACTATGTTAGTCGTCCATCCTCTGCATAGCTGAACTGGAGGGCTGTTCGTGCACACACAAACACGCATGCACACCCACTAACATTGCTCCGCCTTTCGTTGATGTACTTTGTGGTGCGTGCTGTGTGTCATACAAGGCTCTGACATTCAGTACATGTGTAACATGCGTACTTTAGACTGTTTGTGTCGCATCAGGGATGGCTGACCCCTTTCACTGGCACATCCTGACAGAACACGATCAGCCTTTGGCTAAGGAAGACCTAAGGAGGTGACCAGTAATTCCAACGGAAAACACTCGTTTTGAATGTGCTATCAATGTCAGAAGTGCATCAGCTTCTATAAGAACGACTAATCTGTCAATCATCTATCCTGCCATAAATGACTCATCCTATATATTCACCTGTATGATATGTGTCCAACTCTGTCTAAGGAAATCATACCAATCTACTCCCGGCGATGTACCTACCAGCACTAACAGCCTGGTCCTCTCACAGATGCCGGGCAGAAAGGGGAACGGCGGCACCTCCTCCCCTCGGAGGCAGCTGCTGAGCCAGCTGAAGACACAGGGCGGCTCGGCCCGGAGGGAGGACGGGCGCTGCATATGGCCGACCTGGGCTGGGGGGGGCAGGAGAGAGAGAGGGGGGTCAGACGTGGGTTCAAACGCTCTGCCAACGCTCCACGGTAGGAACTAAAGAAGGGACAGGGCTGGGGGGGGGGGGGGGGGGACCGGGGCGTCGCGGGCCTCCTTACCCTGGTCGATGAGGCAGGTCTCGGTGAAGGAGGAGATGAAGGCCGGGTAGTCTCTCCAGTACAGGTCCATGTACTCCTCCAGCTGCAGGTCCCTGCCCAGGGAGGACCACATGGACTCAGGTCAGTGCGGCTAACGCTAGGCAGGGCATGTCAGAGCGCTGTGAGGTGGGGTGGGGGGGGCTATTAACCAAAGACGTGTGCTGATTAATGGAGGCCACGGTGCACAGGGAGGAAAGGCCTTCAAACACTCCTCTCTACTTTGTTATCTCTCTTTTCGTTCATGGAAAGGATGTGTGTGTGTGTGGGGGGGGGGGGGGGTACGGGGGAAGGGGGCGGGGTGAAGAGGCAAAAGTAGTTTTTTTTATCTGGGCTCCTAATCCGTCCTGGGGACAGAAAATCAATGGCTTTTTAATCTCCTACCACCCTCACACAGTGGAAAGGAGCAGCACTTTATTAGTGCCTCAAAAAGGAACGAGCTGGAAGATGAAGACCAGGGAGACAGAGAGATAAATTACTGGCGGAGGGTTGGAGACTTGCCCGAAGCTTCTGCACTACTCAGGGAGGATGGTTGTGTGTGTGTGTCTGTGTGTGTGTGTGTGTGTGGGGTTTGACACAGGTGTGTCACAGTGGAACGCAGAACAATTATCCACTATAAGACCACTTGTTTCTCCTCCTCTAAACCTTACCATGCGCGCTGTCAATGGGATTGCTCACCCAGGCCACTTGACTGGCAAATATTTCCTCTTATATTTGTCATCACAAAATCAACTTTATGTGGCATGGAGGTGTGAAATCAAATGCATTGTCTGGACTGAATGGAGATCTCTGTAATTGATTGATTCGTCACGGCAACAAATCCGAACGGTACAAGCGCCGTTCCCTTTTGGTGACTGCCGGCAGCTCCTCCCACCCACACACACACACCACCACCACCACCACCACCCAGCCACACTCCTCCCCCATTACCTGGCCAGCTGCTGCAGCAGGCAGACCAGCGAGCGGGCCCCGGCCCTCTGAAGCTGGTCCAGCTGCAGCTCCTGGTAGAGCAAGTGCAGGACGTAGAACAAGGCGGGGATGTGGGGGAAGAGCAGGGCCGAGCTGTCCAGCCGCAGGGCCGGGCTGGAGGGGGCAGAGTGGGGGGCGGGCGGCACGGCGGGGCCCGATACGGCCTGGCCCACCATCAGCCGGTGGTAGTGGGACGTCCTCAGGTAGTCCCAGTCCTACGAGGAGACAGGCCGGGGAGGAAACGGACAAGTGGACCTTATGAAACACATGGGACAGCCAGTAAGGCAGACTAACAGGGGGGATCACAAGGACTGTCCAGGCCACATTCATCTGCCTGTTCTACATCCCCCCCATCACTAGAGTTCCTCTGTAAACAAATGTCTGGCATAGTTACTCTATGCCTTGTCACCAGGTGTGTCCCAACCCCCAACATCACTGCTGCTCCTCTGTAAATGTTGCTTTAGGGATAGTTGCTCTAGGCCCCGTCAAAGGGTCTTTGGTGCTCAGCTGATTGACACAGGGGCCGGCCTACCTCATCAGAGCCCCCGTCCGAGGGGCGGGCCTTCTTGGCAGCGATCACGGGGGAGAGAGGCACTTCAAAGTGAAGCTGTGGGGAGACAAGAGCCCAACACCGTACGTCAGTGTCATTATTATTATTATTATTATTGTTATT
>JAPMUY010004701.1:302500-325931 GCA_026901105.3 Galaxias olidus
TGGGCTGAACTGCTCCAGCGTGACAGCAAGGGGACTGGAGGTGCAGATGTCCACACACACACACACACACACACACACACACACACACACACACACACACACACACACACACACACACACACACACACACAGTTTGACAGGCCTGGCCCTCTAGGTGCAGATGTAAACACTGGACCAGTGACCCCGAGGTGACCCCGGTCAGTACACAGACTGGCAGACGAGGCCTGGGGGCCTTAGCCTGTCTGTGAAGACAACCCAAACCATAAGACTGTCCGGATACCATCGGGCATGCTAATGCTGTTCAATAAGCCGCCATTAAAAACACGCTGTTTTTGTCTAGGGTCTGTACTTACTGTTTTAAGCTTGACTGACATGAAGAGGCTGATAGGCCCACAGACATACACACACACACACAAACAGACACAGACACACACACACACCAGTGTGACTCTGTTGCTGACAGGGTCCCGGAGGGCCTGGATGTAGAGGACAGAATGCTGAAAGGTGCAGTCCTCCAGCCAGGTGCTCTCGTGGTGCTTGGCACTGGAGCCTTTCAGCTCAAACACAGGGGAAGGCATGGCCACCTGGAGGGTCAAAACCAAAGATCAAACTTTACAACAGTCCTCTCACTATGAGGATTAACGCAAGCAATAGTGGTTTATAAGGCCTTGGCCTTGACTAGTTAAAAACAATGTACATTGATTTAGAATGAAAAATACAAATAAAATGATCAAATATCAAATGCAACTTAAATTATATCATAGCCATTGAATTATGTTTTGTTTCAAATTTACAGTGCTTTAATAATGGTCTCTATAAACCCCCCCTCTACCGGAGCACCCAGTGGTACCTCCTCCAGTCTCCTGTGTCTCCCGGTGGCGTTAGCGGGTGTGCTCACACTCTCCATGGGGGTGCTGCTGTGTGCGCTGTGATTGGACAGGCCAAAGTTGGGGGACAACAGACCCGGCACAAACACCTTGCTCACCTAGAAAAGGGTCCGATAGTGTGTTAGACAAAGTAACACTGTATTTGCCCTTAAAAGTGGGAACCGACCAACAAACGATCCGTAACAAATTAGCTTTTGAACCTAAAGGTAACGTATTAGCATAATGAAATAGCTCTTACCCTGGTCACTCCAGTGTAGAGCGCCAGACTCCCGTTAGACTCCAGAACCAGCATGGCATCTATGTCCTGTCGAGGAAGAGGAGAGCACATTCATCAGGAAAATCTTCTCTTTAGCAATTGAAGTAAACACAATGGATTGTCAGTTCACTATGCACAGTAAATTAATCCATGTGAGCATACAAATCAGTCATGGGGATTTAGGGGAAAAGGATATATGGTTTAAAAAAAAACCCATTAAACTAAGACCTAAGGGGATCTGAAGTGTAGTTCAGCACACACACACGCGCACGCACACACAGGCTCCGGGAGAGGTGAATTAATGTCCCATCATGTTAAATTAACCAGCGACTCCCTTGAAGAGGAGGTAGGTGGAACTGCTGTGCGTGGTACCGCACCTCCTTCACTATATCACGGTAAATTAGCGGGACATGCAAACAAGCACCCCTCATCTATAGCCTATACTAAAGCCAGTAATGGAGCATTAGGGTTTGGTACACACGCGGCCCCCATCTTCGTCTGAAACACTGGAGATACAGGCTGGCTTTTTGTTCTTCTAAAAAACATTATAGGACTAGACCACAGTTTGACTGCTCCACACTGGGTTCACTTACGTAAAAGGAGAGAGTCCAACATATAGTTTTCACTTACATGCAAAGGAGCGGCGTCTTTGGCAGGAATCGTAGTCACTGACGCAAAGATCAGCTGGGAGGAATCGTTGCTCTCCATGAACTTCAAACACCTGTGAAAACCCAAAGGGACGTAAGCGAATCCAGGAATGGGTGGGAGCAAGGCAGGAAACGGGAAATAAATCCAAGCGTTGGGTGCGGAAGAAAACGGACAAGAGAGAGAGACGCCGTGAGTCAAAGACTAGGGCGGCTTCTAACCCCCACACACACACACACACACACACACACACACACACACACAGAGCAGACGGAATCGCCACTGACCTGAGCTGCTGGTGGGACTCCACTAGGAAACAGAGGTAGTGGTTCTCACACAGGTCAGAGGTCAGGAACACCTTGGATGCCTGGCTGCTCATCTCCCTACTGAGAGAATCCACTTCCTTTGGTAACTCTAAATATCATTTTGACGGTGTAGCTCAATGCTAATGAAAATGCATTGGTTCAGAAATAGTAACAGGGCCCCTAATTCCACGACCAGAGTCCTCTTATAAACCCGCCCTTTGCTTGGTCCGGTTCGGGGGGTTACCTGTAAGAGGCGGCGGTGGCGGTCTCGCTCCACAGCTGCTCCATGCAGAGGTCCGGGACGATGGGCTCCATCTCTGGGACCAGCACCGACTCGTTGGCCGTGCTGTTGAGCGAGGGCAGGAGGCTGTGGTGCCCCCTGGGGGAGGAGGACTGGAAGGACATGTTGAAGCGAGCCGCGTTGGAGTAGGAGGGCGCCGCCATGCCGGGAGAGTGGGAGCGGCTGGCAGACCGGAGAGAAGGGAGGGATGGAGAGAGAGAGAGAGAGAGAGAGAGAGAGAGTTTTATGTCTGCCAAGTATGAGACAAATACGACGTTGCCCGTCGTGGCCATTGTATTAAACATTCCGTGCAACAGACAACTCTTGTGAAACCAAGCTTTCCACAACTCTGTTCGAACCACGTGATCCGTTCCCAAACTGACCTGAGAGCAGCCATGTTGGAGATGCTTGGCGAGTGCACCTTGGAGTGGTATCCAGGAGACGAGGTCATCATCCGGCCCTGACCGTGGAGGGGGTGGCAGTGCAGCGGGGAGCCCGGGCCGGCAGCGCCGCCCCCGCTGGGAGAGTCCAGTCGGGAGACGTTCCTGAGGTGAGAGGTCAGGAAGCCTGCGGCTATCAGGCCCCGTGGGGTGTCCGCCTGCTCGGGGCACTTCAGCACGGACGCACGCTCCTGGTGGGGAAGGAGGGAGCGCGGGAGGAAAGTGACGTCAGATATTTTGCATTCTGCTCTCCTACTGGCATCAGGGCAGCATATGTAATACAGCAAGCAGCCAACTGCTGCCGATTATTTCCAGTGACAAAACCAAAAAAAATGTGTAAGCCCACCAGCAAAGATCTATTAGGTAGGGTCATTGACATAACAGAACCTTTTATAATGCCTGCATTCTCCTTCAGGTAATTATTTGGATATGGTAATGTTATGAATTCAGTTAAAGTTGTCATCTAGGCAACAAAGGACATGTAGCCTATTCAAGTCTTAAAAACATCAATTCTGACACAAAAATAACTATATATTCAGAATCATGCTACGCTGCTATGCCTGTCTGCGCCGGTAGAATGATACGCTTTCATCTTACCTCCGGTGTGACTTTACGCAGCGCCCAGACGGAGTGTACTCCCTGTACTGTGTCGTAGGAGACCAGGATGGAGGGCTGGCAGCAGGAGAACACGATCTTCATGGTGCAGTCTGAGACGTACTGGACACGGGCCGTGTCAAACATACCTGATCAGAAAGGAAAGAAAAAGCACATGTGCTAAGATATGATACGCACAGAACAAGAACAGAACAGAACAGAACAGAACAGCGCGCGCGCGCGCACGCTCACACACACACACACACACACGCACGCACACTCACACACACACACACACACACACACACACACACACACACACACACACACACACACACACACACACACACACACACACACACACACACACACACACACACACACACACACACACACACACACACAGGCCAGACCCACTCAGGGCATAGGACCGGATATGAGACCTTAACAAGCTAGCATAATGAGCTTGCTGTTCCTGCAATTAAGGTGATCAGCAGGACAAAAGGTTACAATGATGTCACTGAGTCCACAAGCTCTGAATCAGTGCGGAAATTTTATTTGTTAGGGAAACCAGTAGGCCCTGTAGGAGATGTCTGTGTGTATGTGTGTGTGTGTGTGTGTGTGTGTGTGTGTGTGTGTTTATATTTGTATCTCACCTGTAGGCCTACACAACACTGGAGCGATTTCATCCAGAGGGTGTAGCATGCTGAACACTATAGGAAGAGGCTCCCTGTAGAGACAGAAACAAGAACATAACTTCTAAATGCATGCCGACTCTTTCTGTGAGAGAGTGTGTGTGTGTGTGTGTGTGTGTGTGTGCGCGCGCGCATGAACTCGACAGAGGTCCTATTACATTCAGACAGTCAGCCCTTGTGTGAGTGTACCTGGGGGGACTCATAGAGGCGTCAGATGCTGAGTTCTTGCGTTCCAGCAGAAGTCCAAACTTAGTGGACCACAGGTTGGACACCTGGGAGATGAGGCAGGGAGCAAAGTCATTCAGCGCTTTTTACGTCACGTCTAACACTGAAATGAAATGTTGGTGCAGTGGATTTTTTTTTTGGTGCCCTTGAAAGACATTCCAACAAATTGCAGCAAATCTAATTTGCACTACACTTCGGCACAGTGCTTCCCGCAACTCAAGAAAACCAACCCTGATTCAATCGCCTAACACTGCCATAGGCGCCTGACTACAGATATTTTAAAAACACATCCATCAAAACATGACATAAACCTCTCCCAAATACATGATTATGTTACACACACACGTATGGCGTGTCACCCCTAAAACCCTTACCCCCCCCCCTCCATGCACAAACACAGACATCCTGTACAACATGAGTAAAGCCGGTTCATTGGAAGGTCTAATATTATGTGGTGTATTTTCCCATTACACACCCTCTTGCCAGCTAGCTGTCAGTGGCCAAATCTCCCATTACCCCTGGTTAAGCAGACAACAGCCAGGTCCCAGGGAATATTAGTAAGTGGGAGCCCACACTGTAAGTACCCTCCATGGGATCTAAAAACATTCTCCTAAGCCACACTGTGTAGTTACTGGAATACTTGTGAGACTATGGCAAACGCACATCAGACAATAAAATTCCTCATCAAAACAACTTCAATAAAAACCTAATCAAAAATCGTTCAGAAAACGGTTGATGTAGCAGTAGTGATGTAAGAGGCCAAGTTGTGTATTAAATATTCAAGGTGGGGGCCTAGGCTGTCTGAACATCACCTGAAAGGGTAGAGGAGAGATGAAATCCTTCCCAGTCACACTGTGCACGTTGACACAGGTACTCTGAACGATGCACACTGTTTGCTCAAGAACGCCCTGCTCTGGATTACCAAAAACACAGCAACAGAGATGAGAAGGGTTTATAAATTATGCACTTTTGATACGCTTTGGGTACTCGGTTGAAATAATTTAGATGAATAGAATTTGTTCACACTTCCATGTAATTTTATAAAGCGTGAAAGGGGGATAATACAGTGATTACACATTTAATTTGTCAGGGATATATTTGTGTATTATATATACTTTATCAAACAAAGTTTTAACTACTCCTTATGTCAAAAAGAAAAGAAAAGAAACTTACCATCTTTCTTATTTTGTGGAACACCAAAGTTACACCACAAGGCCTGCAAATGTAAGTTTACATGTCGGTAAATTTTAAACTATAAAACATTGATATTAAACATATACTTGGAGTAGCAGCTACTACATAGAAAGTGCATTCATACAAAACGGTGAAGCTCTTCGGTAAGCCTGGGTGAAAAAAATCGATTTCACTACCTTTTGCACTGGGCTGTCAACGGTGAAAGCCTTGTATACATTTGAGGCCTGTGTGCGGCTGCCATGGCTCCATATGACCATGTTGCCTGCCGTGTACAGCTCCTCCTCGTGCTCCACCTCTTCTCCATCCCTGGCACAGCCTTTCCTCAGCTGCCAGCATTCCTACAGGTGAGGAAACGTGGAAAGTATAAACTATTGATGGATTTATCTAAATTTCACTACAGACTTTTCGGGGCCCCCCTTTCTTACTTATGTAACAAGGGTTTGGCAAATGTCATGCTCTAGTCTCTTACCCTCTCCTTCTCTTGCAAAGTGACCTCCTGGAGAGAACCCACCAGGCCAGCAGCGCCATCAGAGGACCACAGTTCAGAGGCGGGCTGCAGCTGCCTGAGCTGCAGGTTGACTGCGTTGGGATGGTTTCTGCAGTGCTCACGGCCGAATGGGACAAACGACTGCAATTCCCCTGCGGCTATCATCGTGGCTCTCTCTTCATACACGTCCGACATGAGTTCCAGATATCAGCATTATTTCTAAAGAATAGAGATATAGGGATATTATTGTAGAGACAGTGGAACATGGACTTATAACAAATGCATCTGTCTAGCTGCAGCTAAGTCTAAAATAAGCTAAGGAAATCTCATAAACCCCGGTTCCTTGGATATCCTAACATTGCGATATTATCTAGCCAGATGTTGCTATTTATTTATATGCTGCCTTAGTTTTGACCTTAGGACTTCTCACTTGTCAACACTTGATTACCTGGTCAGCCAACGTTGCAGGACAAGCAGTGTAAAGAGTATCACGCTAATGTTGTTAGCTTAGCTGGACTAGAATTAGCTAGTAGCAAGCTATCTAGCCAGCTAGTTGGCTGTCTACCGCTTTACCACAATCGAACAAAAATAACTAATATAACTTAACTCAGTGTTGCCAAACATTTTTATCTAGCATTAGATGTGGTTATTAGTTGAATGTTAAATGCTTGACGGCTAGATATTTAGCTAGGGTCAGCTAAGCTAGCGTTAGCCTTCTGCTGCCAAATCATGCTGCGGCGCAGGAGACAGCCAGCGGCAGCTCTTCATGCAGATGTGGTGAAAAGGGCAAACCTGGTAATAAGGAATAGTCTGGTTCTTGTCCTGGAGTCCTTGTCTTTTCTTAATATGACTCGTCTTTCTTGAGCGCTGCTTAATTAACGATGTCAACATAAAATGAATGGAAAGCCAACATTCCTTCAAGTTAAGGTGTTTCTACATCACTTTTTTCAAATGTGCGCGGACATCTTGCTGTCCCGAGATTCATAGGGTCGATTCCAATCGATGTTAAAGAAGGGTACTTCATGAAGGTTCCTCCGCGAGTGGCCACTTTTGTGACGTTTTATTCGTCATCATCGAGTGGACACTTGATGGAGAGGCAGGGAGGCGAGGTGGGACTTAACTTTTCAAATTGGAACCGACTCGCCCTTCACCAGCAAGAAGAAACCAATAACAATGTAAAGTTTTACAGCAGTAGCATGTGGCTTTTACTTTCTTCAATTACTCCGAATAACCCATCGGAAGATTATGAGAAGAAGACGTTGTAGTTATATTTGGTTAACTTTTGAATATAAACTATTTGCTATGCTATATTTTAGCATAAAGCTACCTAAGTTAGATAGTTATAAAATAAATCAGTTCTAGCTAATTTGTAGTAATGGAGAGAACGAAAACGGTTAATTTGAAATGGTGAAGAACTTTTTAACCTGTGTTCGTCATTCATCGCAAAGAATTCTGGGGCAGATTCTGTTAAAAGTCAGCTTTGATGCGCCCTTCGCTGGAGGAGGCATAGAAGGTTACATGTAGCCACTCGCTCTTCGCTTATAAGCAATTGGAATGACACTCAATATGGCGGCGCGCGTTCACGTCGAGGAGAAGTGTTGAGTGTCGAGGAAAAGTCGGCAACTTTAAGGGATTGGAATTGGCCCTTACTTTGTTCCACTTCCTGGTGGACCACCAATCATGAAGAGGGAATGCTGATTAAGTCTCAATACAGAAAAGTCCATCTGACTCCTGAATGTTCTTGCAAGGCTTGTTAAATGTTGTTGAGTATAATAAGTGGAATAGAATATTATGGAATGGAACAGCCACTATGAATTATTCACAGAATATTTCAGATTTCAACTTCTTCTCTCATAACTTGTTGAACCTTATTGCTTGAGTTAACAACCTCCAAAAATTATTTGTATGACAGAAGTAACATTCATATTATTTATTTAAATTTAGTGCTGAGCTACGCAAGTTATTATACACGAGCTACCGAAAAAAAACACAGCCTTTCACACCCAGGGCTGTATTTCAGTTATTTGTCAGTGGGGCTCAGGGGTCCAGGTGACAAAGGGAAAGATCAATATGAACTCATAAGGATTTTGAGTCGACCATGCCCATTGTGCTGCCTAAATAGCTCTGACAATAACCTTATATGTTCCATTGTCCACGTCATCCAGATGTGTGTGTGTGTGTGTGTGTGTGTGTGTGTGTGTGTGTGTGTGTGTGTGTGTGTGTGTGTGTGTGTGTGTGTGTGTGTGTGTGTGTGTGTGTGTGTGTGTGTGTGTGAAGTAAGCTGTTGGCCTCTGCCAAATAGTCCAATATCCCATATGTCCCCAGATAGAATGTGTGCATTTCAGTATGCAGCAGGGACACCTTCTATGGAACTAGATTATTTTTCAATATACAGTAGTATCCCCTTTCACACCCAGTTCTCACTTGGCTTCTGCTCTCCCATCTGTCACAGTTTTTTCTCATTATTGTTATTTCTTATTTTCTGGCAATATGTGTGGAGCTAATAAAACAGGTCGAACGCATTTATTTATTTTATGAGTTGGGCAGAGAGACTGACTTCTATGATTCTATGGAATTCGATATGGATGTCCTATTGGAATTTAACTTTTAAAATCATTTAAAGGGAGGGGTCAAGGCCATTCCAGTTAGTGAGGAGTGAAGGGAGACTAAAGTTCAATAATTTCAGTGACAGAGATCTGAGATGTTCCCTTAATCCTGTTAGCACTGAGGGAAATATTGACCATGACTCTCAAAAACAGACGACACCGGAGGAGCGACCTAGTAATCTCATTGGTCCTGATGACTTGAGCGTGGGGTGGAGGCTTGTGGTTATGATTAGGGTGATCAAATGAAGATGATGAGACAGAGCATTATGGTACCTAATGTCCTCCATGTGGCTAGAGACTGCAAATGTATTAATGTATTTAGTTAGGGATCAGTGAAGAGGGCTGGTGGCTTAATAGATTAGTAGCAGGGGGTTTGAAACGGCACTGCATTAGGAGAACCCTCCTGGGACATAGAAGGGGGCCAACTCACTGTCAGCCTATGTCTGTGTGTGTGTGTGTGTGTGTGCGTGCATGTGTGTGTGTGTGTGTTAGAGTATATGAATGGATGAATGAGCAAATGGCACTTGCAGTAGCACATCCTATATGTAGGGATATAGGGATATGTATGACACTAGAAACAGATACAAAAGATATTAAGCACTTACAAGCAATGACACAACCTAAAAACAAATTCAGGCAACTGTAAGCGTTCAAGTTTGTGTGAATGTACATGTTTGTGTTTGGAGGAACAATTTATCAAAAAACCTTCATTTACCAATGAAATACATAACTATATACTATTTGGTATTTCGTGTTCAACATGTGGATGGAGGTACATTTTATAACCGTAATGCAGATACTGTACGCATAGTTAATTCTAAGATTCATGGAGTATAGTTCATGAACATCTAGATCTGACAGACGACGTCTTTCTCAATCCTAATTCATTAGATATAACTTCCCTGGTCGTCCTGCCTGTTAGTTGATCAATTTAATACTATACCTAGATCCATTCAAATACCAAAAGTATTGTTCTGCTCTATGCTAAATAACAACAGAGTATATATTTAAAAAATAAATAGCACCAGTGCCAAAAGTAAGCTTTTAATAATAACTTGATAGACATGCACGATATTTCAATGATTTTCTATTGATTGTCATATAGCATATTTCATTACTAGCACGGTTCAAAACCACCACTCCTGCAATTTGTAAAAGTTCGCTACTAGACAGAGAGCTTTCCTCTGACAGTCTATCCACGTAAAAATGAATCACCAGCAAAACGTACCTGCTCTTACAGATCACGCAGAGATCCCAGCAGCTATAATACGCATTCACCCTCCACACATCAACCTGTCCTTGCCAATTTGTCAACAAACACATCTTCCTTGTCTAGATGAGATCATGTGTGACCACAATAACAGCTAACAACATAGGGATTCCCCAAGCATCAAATGAGTCAAGTGCGTCATATGTGCAAGGTTGCCACTATGGCAGATATTTGTTTACTTGGTTCTGTCGAACTGGAATTGTAATATCACTGGGTTAGACCAAATCCCATGGTCTCATGATTTAAGGTATCGGTAGTTAGTTGGAGCAATAACAGGCTGTTTCAGTGATTGAAGTGTTTTGCAATTAAAGTGCAAGATTGATTGACAACCAAAAATGATTAAGATATTTATATGTATGTACATATAGAATAAAAAAACTTTGCAGAGTATCCCAATTGACTCAACAATCAAATTGTTGGCATTATGGATAATGCTGTTTATTTCAACTCTAATTATCATATTGCAATTCTGCTCATCTTCTATACTCCGACTAGTAGTCTAGCGTGAAAATGCATCTAAATTAACATGTTTCCCTGGTCTGGGCATTCCATCACCACAACAGAGAGCGGATATTTCTTGCTTGAGTAATTTCTCCCTCAAGATTCTGTTTCCAATCATGGCTGTCAATTAGACAAGCTAGTTTTCTCTGTAATCTACTCGAACTTGGACCTTATCACATTACCGCTGTGATTATAGGGCCAGGAGATGTCATGCTAAGGAAGATGGCCATGCAGACAGTCTGCTGTTAACCCTAGACTACATGAAAATAAGAAAGATACATGCATGTTTTTTTTATTCAAACAGTACACATTTGAAATATGAATGTGAAAAGATGGAGTTTTGACCTTTGTTATCTCACACTGATAAAACATTTTTTTTAAAGAAACAGTAGAAAGACTGTGAAAAGAAAACATATTACAATACATGTCACTCTGGCACTTCTCTGGTTTAGTAGCTTGGAGTAATGATGAATTCCCATGGGACTGAGATGACGTATCTAATCAAATCTGATCGCTCTCTGTGAAAGTATTCAGATGTATAAAACGAGAGTAGGACAGGGGGTGTAGTTAGAGACAATAACCAGAAGGAAGCAACTCCGGCAATAGTTCTGCAGACTTCCGTCGACAAGCTCACTTTCGGAGATACCTTAGTGCGATTTCAAATCAGCACACCAAATCAGTATTTCAGCATTTCAGGACCGTGGACAGCGCATACAGCGAAGAACAGCGGATCATTTGCAGGTTCACATGTAAGACTTTAAAAAAAAAAAAAAAAACATCAACAAAGTAATAATATTTGCTGGGCTATTCTTTACCATTTTCTTTCTGACCTATAGTTATCTTTTCAGTAGCGGAATATTGTTGAATTTTATCGACGTGAAAGGGTATAATCTACTGATTTATCAAATAAACGTAAAGTAGCCAATCAGTGCCGTCAAATTGACTTTAAATTAGCAAAAAATACTTTCTCTTCGTGGATATACTATAGCCTAGTCTAGCCTAGTGTTGTGTGTGCAATTACACATTAATCTCCACTGTTATTTCATAGTGTTATAGTTCAACATAACATTTAGAAGATATAATTGTTGGAGAAAAAAAGTTAAAATAGCACTATTGTCTGCAATTACGCAGTGCATAAAGGAACCTTTTAAGAGAGTCCTTTGCGAGATGATTCTTTCCCATATTACACCAAATTAGTTTTTATTACTTTAGCAATAGTCTACAATAAAAGCACTCTTTTTAAAATAAAAATCATCCTCCCTTTTGCAGGTTCAAAGCGATGCTACAAAGAAACGGCCCTCAGCTCCTTCTCCTAATAGCCCTGTGCAGTGTATTATATTCCCGGACGCTGAGTTTGCCATACGCGTCTATGAGGTAGGGGCAATTTGTTTTAAGGTAAATCATTTCATGGTCGTTTTCAGAGAATTGTAGCGTATTTTTGGCTGTGCAACTTCGTTACTGTTGTTGTTATTTAACTGATTGTTACCTATCTACTTTAAACGACTTTGTTCATGTATCATTGGCTACAAGGGTATAGCCTATATATTGCCTAATTGTTGCATTGAAAGGGAACTTGATTACGTTTTTACCCCGACAGACCGACCAGACACGCTGACGGTCTTTTCACCAGCGGATACAGCAAACTTCTAGGACAGTTGTCGGCGCGGCGGTACCTGGATTCCTTGATCGGAAAGCGTGTCAGGTAGCGAAATTTACCCGTCCCGCTTAGCTTTTCAAAAAAAGTATCTGGACTGAATTCAGACAAAATATATACTTTCCACTTCCCAAATAAACTGTATTGAAACATGGGATAGCTGTAAAGTTTCGCAACATATGTAGGCTTTTGTATAAAATATCCCTGACAAAGTGAATTTTTATTCCTGTCTTCCTTTTTATTTAGTTGTTGTTAAACATTTTCTAGTCCCTATATGACAATATGGATTATTGAAGACTAGTCATAAAATAATCAATATCTAAAATAGTGTGATAGAAAGACATTTTTTTTAATTATTATTTGTTATAATTTCCTGCCCTCATGGATCAATCCATGAACCGGATTTTACATTTTAAGTAATGGGACCAAACAGCACATAATTGAGACACTATTTAGGGTGATAAAGGTAATGAGAGTAATTGCACTAATGTTTGTTTGTAATTGTATAAATGCATTGACCGCTTTGCTCTCTCTGGGTGCCAGTGATGACATGTTGGAGGACCAGGTCCCAGTTAAGCGCCACTCAGATGCTATCTTCACAGACAACTACAGTCGCTTCCGGAAACAGATGGCTGTAAAGAAATACCTCAACTCAGTTCTAACTGGAAAGAGGAGGTGTGTGTTTCTTCATCTCTGTCCAGTGGCCTCACCCTTTATATAAACCACACTAGCCCATGAGGATTCAAATGTATTAAATCACTGGGGGATGCTTGGTGGCATTCTTTAGTGGGAATTTCCCATGACTGACAACCTTGCAAACTGGCATTTATTTCTCTCTTTTTATGACATGGTTTCATTAATCGTGTTAATACGTGATTCACTCCTTTCCTTTCCGGTCAGGAAGCACATTTCCCCAAAGTCTTGAAAACCTACATAAAATATGTGTATGTGTTACTTTTCACAGCCTGGAAGACCTTCCCAATGCACCGGAGGAGTCCAAAAGTGAGCCCACCTATCAGGACAGCTATGAGGACATCAACGTAGATCATCTTCTAAATCAACTCCAATTGGTAGGTTAGACTTAGTGTCAATCTTTTACAATCTAATTTTGTACTAGATGTATTTGTGACTGGCCTGTGTAATTTGTCGATTGGGCTTTTTTAGTCAGACACCCACTGTCTGAGCGTTGGAAAGTCCATGTTAGCTGGTTGAACAGCGCTTATGAGTGTGACATGGTTGGAAAATCTGTAACTCAGCGTATTGTCCTCTGTCTGACGTGACTGACCGATATTCCATGTTTTTTGATCTCTCCATCTTTGCTCGTGTGTACGTCTCTCTACCATTCCGCCAACTCTTTGTTCTGCTCCTCCATTTGCTCATTCCACACCACATCCATTTCTGTTCACCCCCCACCCCTCCCCTCCCATCTCCCTCTCTTTCAACTTTGCAGCCACTTTGAGGGAGTCTGAGTGGGACTACCTTAAATCATCAACAACAACACACCGTTCCAAACCATATTGAAATGACATCGAAATCGGCACTCGACACTTCTACAATGTGGTTATCTATATGAAGTACATGTTTACATTGTATATAAACACCTAAAACTAAAGATTTGGCTCCAAAGATGTAGATTGCACTAAACAAGAGTAATTTGTATATTCAGTTTGATCCAGATTGCTCTGCTTTTACAAGATCTCACATGGGAGATCTCACACCAATATATACAGTCATAAAGTCCGAAGTTGATGTATATGACCACATTCGGAGCGACATCAATGCATATACTCACTTTATCTATGTAGAACAAAAGCTATACTATGTACCTGTGCATAAAGCTGCCTTGAGCGGTTAGTAATTTATTGCCACTTACCAAAATAAAAAGACGTCTGTTTATTTTTTAAAGCTGAGGAGTTTTGTGTAAGTGATTGATTGATGTCAAACTTTTATTGAAATCCAGCTTGGTTTCAGATGATGTTAAACGCTTGAATGACCATCAGCATTTCAAATGTTATTATAGTGCTTCAAGTCATTCCCATTGACAGGGAAACTGAAGAACTTATGTTCTATGGCAGAGTCACTCGTTAAGACAGAAAAACCTTTTACTAACCTGCTGTGTACCAATCAGGCTACATTAAATGATGACTCATAAATTAGAAGGACGTCTTGTGTGAGATATACAAATGTATGTATGGGCTGCAAAAATGCTGTCAAAAGTAATAGTTCTTCCCTATAGCAGAAACACAAACGAAACCTATTGTAGGTAGTGACAATAACTAAGTCAGTAACAGTCAGTAAAACGTTGTGTAGAAAAGTATACACGGAGTAAATCGACTGTAAAAACAGAAAAAAAATTAAACCTGTGACTTACTGAAAATATAACACATCTTTTTGTATATTGAGTCCATCTAAATACGTTTTTGTCATCACAATAGATACTCACAAATTCTAGCTATTGTTTAGCATGGGTTGAATGAAAAGAAATATAGCAATTCCCATCAAATGATACATAGCTGTTTTATATGAAAGCACATGAAATGTAACCAATGTTGAAATGTCTCAATGAAACAGTGTAGCTAAAGATGGTTACGCTGTGGAACTGCCAGACTGTTGCTAGGGCTGTTATGAACATTGTACCTTAAGTTCATGGGAACTATTTTATTTCTTATATATATATATATATATATATATATATATATATATATATATATATATATATATATATATATATATATATATATATATATATATATATATATATCTAAAGAAACAGACTCAGGAAATGTGATTTTTTTTTTTTTAATTGAATATTCAGTAATTTATTTTCGACGGAACACAGCGATGTAACAATATCCACACTTGTCAATCTACATTTTGTGGGTTGAAAGTAAACAGTAATAAATTACACAAATCAGTCAAATTCTATATAGCTTCAAAACCCATATTCACTCAACAAATCAAGACATTTATTGGCAAAGATTTTATATGGTGGCAGGTATTTCCTCTATCCTTAGTTTAAGACAACACAGAAAAGCACATTTGCTTCTCATGCACACATGCACACATACCTATGTTTATAATTTGTGTCATGAACAAATATACACTTCTTTTGTAAGCCCACCTCTTCCTTATTACACATTGTCTTGTTGGAAAGAGACAAGTATTTTGGAATCACCAAACCTGCAAAGTGACAGAAAATGTGTCATAATTGGTTGTCCATGTCAGCTGTGAATCATTTTGTTTACAAAGTGTCAAAATGGCAACAGATATTTGACTCATAAATGTCATAAGCAATGCGCCAGGAGGCAGGGCCCAAATTAAATGATATTATTTCCAGGCAAGGACTTTTGCGTTTGATCTCAAATTAGAAACATTTCCTTAATCACTGTCAACTTCCATTTAGTTCAGTGTGTTTAATTGCCAGAATTTCGTACTCAGATCCCAATGAACACTGCCATCATGTTTCCAGAGGGCATGGATCATCCTTCCCCTGCTTACAATATCTTACTGCTGTGGAATGCCTAAGCTGTTATTCTCTCCATTTTTGGACACGCATTTTAAGAAACAAACGAGAAGCACGGCGACAACGAGAGAAAAGAAGAAAAGGAAGAATTGTTGTTCTTTGTGTTTCTTCATCCTTTGACACTTCATCCCAGCAGTCAATCCCCTAAACCGCAAGACAGACGTCACACTAGGGACAGTAAATCTAGGAACCTTGATCAACAGAATATTATGTGTGTGTGTGTGTGTGTGTGTGTGTGCCTGTGTGAGTTTGTGTGAGTGTGTCCATTCGAAAGCACGGATCCAGTGGTATGTGATTATGCCTTGTGGAGAGGTCTCATTAACTCTCATTACAGTTGATCTAATGGCCCCTGTAGGAAGAGCTCCAGCATTTTAACGCTGACCACAGAGAGTGTGTCCCTCTCAGTGTGTGTGTGTGTGTGTGTGTGTGTGTGTGTGTGTGTGTGTGTGTGTGTTTGTGTGTGACCACACTACTACCACTTAGTTTGAAATGTACTCTGCAAGGATGGACAGACATTCAGTCAGTAACACTGAGCCAGGAGGGCTGAGACTAAGCAGAGATTCACATTCTGTGTAGTATAATCATGTGATTCTGAGTTGTTAGACGAATGAGAAGTCTAAATGAGAAGATGAGTTCTTTGCATCATCAGGGGTTACAGTTGCATTTTCCACTGCACAATATCCAACCAGAGTTGGGCTATACACTAAAAACCTTAGTCGTGCAAAGTATTCAGAATTTCAAAAAGCCAAAATACCCTCCTCATCCTGTCCATGCCTATGCCTATACTTTATAATCTTTCAATAAGGACCGCTCTACGATGGTATATGGAAAATCATCACTTCACATAATACCCTACCCTCACATGTTAATCTATGTTGACGTTCCAGCCATTGTGATTGTCCCGGGCCTTTGATTTACTTCCTGCTTCCTGTTTCCTCCCCTCGGGGGGGGGCAGCAGAGTGACTTTGTGACAGCGTGAAGAAGAGTCAACCTTTGCTCTTTGGCTAGGTGACATGTGGCTAGGCGACAGATGCCAGTCACCCCACATCAGTGTCAAATGGTCCGGATGCTTCTCAGTCATACATCAGGAAGCCCCAGGCTCTGACTGTTTGTTTGTGTGTGTGTGTGTGTGTGTGTGTGTGTGTGTGTGGAGCTGAGCATTCCCCTCAGTCCGCTCTACATGCATCCACTCTGTTCATCTTCATTGAAAACACTATGTTTTGAGGAAAACTGCTGTAGTTCCGTTCGTCATGATGCACCGTGGCGTGTGCTTTGTTTTTCCACTATTTGAACGTGTGCAGCACAGAACCTTTCCCAGGCAATCCCTTGATTCCAAGGCTCTGACTAAATCGTGAGTCGTTATTGAGTCACGCCAACAGAGCCCCATTACCTTCCTGCGTGCGCTCGGAGTAGCTCAGGTCTGGCTGGTAAACACCTGCTTGTACGGGGGCATTTTACTCTAACGACTTCAACAATTAGCCGGTCTTGTTGTGGACAGGTGTCTCCTTTTAGCTGGGGTCCAATCAATCAGACAGATCAATGACGGTGGTGCCACTGAGGGCTGGAAAGGCCACCCGACACATTAATCATCCCATGCAACGCTCCGGGGTTTGAATCCATCGTCAAACCCGGTCTTTGGGGGCTGTGCTTAACTCAGCTTAGTCCGAATCAGGGAGAACCTCCAAAACCCTGCATTACCTATTGACCTACGTGTCAACCAAACCACGGTGACTCGGTGGGGGCCTGTGTGAATTGTTTTACTCTGGGCAAAACTCACTCATCCTGTCTTCATTTCATTCACGCTTCACATACATTAAAATAACCCAGTAGGCCATCTCACTGATTTACATTTACAAGCACAACAAATCTATGACCAACACCAGTCATGCTCAAAATAGTATCTTTCTGTAAACCTCGGCATTTCTTTCTGCTCGTCACCAAGTGTGCAAAGAAAATAAAGTGTCTGATATTTGGCCACTGACACTGTCCAAATAAAGACACAACGGCTTCAATGAAAGAACCTATTCATTTGGGTTCATCGCTGACATTTTACCAGGACAGATGAACACATCAGAGGAAGCAGGTCAGGTTTGAAATGCCATTCCTAATGTCAGAACTATTTCTGGCATAATAACTTAAATAGCTCATCAAAACACATGTTAGGACGAGAAGTGACAAGGAACAATGTCTTGGCACAGTGGATGTCAAGATAGCGCTGAATCCACATTACAGAGATCTCACCTATGGCAAGCGAAATCTGTGTAATACACTCACAACTTTAGGAACCAAAATATTCATTTTTTTTTTACAGTCAAATAACAAAATAACCTGTGATATAAAAATTTTTTGCATGATTAATAATAGCCTCCAATGTAATTGAATGCAGATTATTTTCAACAAATAATGGTTTCAAACCATTTTTATTTTGGATGACTTCCACAAGTATTTCGAGAAGTGATTCAACACTAAAGTGATTGCACCTTATCCTAAATTGTCATTTGTTCCCTCATTGCTAGTCCAACTTTCCCATTATCACGTAATTAGTGTAATGTAAATTAGAATAATTTATCTCTTATATGGAAAGTTAATGACTAGCTGACGTGGTAATGTGTAAATAATGACTTTTGGCAACCATGTTCAAGCTTATTTGATCTCGTCAGTGGCTTAGACATTCAGTGTTATATCTCCGACTGTTCCAAACAGCTGCGTTGAGTCATAACTGAATAATGTGGGGCAGGAGCCGGTAAAAAGAAGCAGAATCACATTTTTCCACTAAGAAATATTAATTCCAGCAGTGTGGCTAATAAAGGGTGATTATAGAAAATACGTTGTACTATAGCTCCATCTAGTGGACGCAAGTGAGAAGTAATATTTGTAGCTGTCGAGACAACCACAGCCCAAACGACTACTTTAATTAACATAGTTTAAATCACATAAAAAAAATATAACACCACCAAAATATTATGCTTTTGGCAAAGTACATTAAAAATATTTATTTAAACAATAAAAATGGACAAATTTTACATGTAAAACATGACATACAAAAATCATTTTCATTAAGAATTATAAAAATATATATACAATTCTGGTAACAATTAATATGCCTATAAACTCAAACTGTTGTTTTTTTCCCTCACAATTCTTTTTTGACATCTAATGCAATTGTCGCTCTGACAACAAATTTACCAACTTGCTAGCTGGCAATGTGTAATTGTCTTTTCACAGTGCATTCACCGGTACAGTGTGCGTTCAGCAATATAGTGCTTTCAGATGTCCCTTGGCATCAGTGTTACACAGCGATTGTCCATAAAGCTAAAAATGTCATTGAATAAAACTCCAATAAATAGATTTGGTCTCTTAATCTTTTGTTCAAAAGGTGCATTCAGGGCAGTGACTGACCGGGCATTGTCAGCTGGTGTGGCAGCTAAATGTGTCTGCTGCAATTAGTGGGGTCGAAAAAGTCTTTGATTAATCAAGACAGCAATCCCACTGTTCCAAACGGAACCAACAGCATATTTTGGGTTTGTGGAAGAGCCAGCCTTTTCTAGGTCTCATAGACGCCTAACGTTCCTTTTGCTGCGAGCACTCCCTACCAGGATAGGAGTGGTTTTGACAGAACAATGCCTATGAGGATGCACCACGCGACAGGAAGAAGAGCCGTGGAAAGGGCCCTGACACTGGGTGCAGAAGTCAAAGAGGCAGGTGGGACGGTTGCAGGTGGCTCTATGGGCGGCAGCCTGGTGTTTGGCTGGGCCACCGCAGCGCTTGCAAGGCCGCAGAGACTCGTCCTGCTTCAATCTACTGGCAGCCTGAGACAACAACAAAAAGCACGACCCAAATTCAAATCAAAGACTGGTTTGTTTTATATCGTTTGGTAGCAATGACTACTGACATCCTTCAATGTAGAACCTGTGTATGTGTGACTTGTCAAAGTAAACAATTGCATTACTAATATAAAGCTGGTGCTGATTAAGTTGCACCAACCATTTAAGGAGATCATGTTTGTACTTGTAAAGTTACCTCTTGATATTCCCTGAAGCGTGTGGGTTGGGAGCTGGCTTTGTGCGATGCTTGGGTTTTTGAGGACCTCTGGCTAGCGGGAGAGGGGGTGGCCAAAGTCTGCAGGCAGGACATCACCACTCGGGACAAGGCCTTGTCCCTGGTCAGACCAACAGCATTCTCCTGGTTCAAAGATTGCTGCGTGTCCTAGGATTGAAAAAGAAAAAAAGAAAAAAAAGTTGTATATTGATTAGTTTATTTTTAAGGTTGGGACACGAGACTGAAATGGGAGTCCCTGTCTGGCACGGTTTCATGAACTAAATGCTATTTGTGTGTGTTAGCGTGAACATAAGGTGAAATGTGTGCACTTATAAATCCATTTGTATAGTGTTTTTCTGAAAGCCAAAGACACTTCACAAGATAGTAAACATGGCAACGGACAATGACACCAAAAAAGGGAAAACAGACAAAGAGCAACATCAGTTCAAACTGGGGTAAGGAAAAGCTGAATAGTAAGCACAACAAAAATAACAGAATCACAGTTGAAGGATAGTTCTATCAATATTTGTTCAAAGAGGTTTTTTAAAACTGTCCTTGGCCCATCATACCTCGAGTTTCTGCTCTGCCAGTTGGCATTTCTGTAGAGCAGATCGGTCCTCGTAGACAATTTTTCTCCACGTCCTGCTCACCTTTGTAAAGCTGTGATGAAGGAGAAGAAAAAAAGGTTGTATTCTGCTGCTGTTTATCACCATTTTTCTTATAACTACTTTCACTTTCATGTTTGTCTTTTCACACATATTTAAAGCACATACGAGTCTATTATATGCTACTAAATGCAAAAAAAAATAGAGGAATATAATAAAGACAAGTGTTTAAGCGGTGATCAACAACGCCATTCTCCTGCTTACCTGATGAGGTCCTGCTCACCAAGCAGGCTCAGGATCCTGGTGAGAATATGCTTCATGCCCCTCTCAAGAAGGGAGGAGAAGACGTCAACAAACTCCCTGCCCATCTGCCCACCAATCACCCTGTCCAGACAGTAGTCCTGTGCCACTTTGCCGATAACACTCCAGTCGTACGTCTGGCTCCTCTGGAAGCTCTTGGCCAGCTCCTTGCAAACGGCATGCTGGAACTTCAGAACGGGAAGGTTTACGTCATTGCAGAGGGACGCAGGGGTAGAGGAAATTGAGGAGGTAGCTCTTGTCTCGTCTTGCTGTATATCGGAAGTGGCATTGGACTGTTCGTCTACTTCAGCATCATTATCATTGTGGCCGTGCTCGATGTGACTGTTTTGCAACGACAAGTAGCCACTGTCCTCAAAGGGTTCGCAACCCAGCGACACCTCATCCAGCGACCGGTCATGTTCTTTGTGGTTTTCTTTGTTGTGAACTCCCCGTATGTTGTTGTTCAGAGTGATGTTGGAAGCAGCTACACCAGGTGTGAAATGGGGTTTGACCCCTTCATGGACGCACTCTTTGAATGGTGAAGATTTTTGCTCTGGCAATTTGAACTCTGCGGTTTGTTCCAGGTTGCATGGACCCTCCTGACAGTATGATGGACGCTTCATTTTCGTTCACACACACTTTATAATCCTGTAGAAGAAACACAACCAATAGTAAGGTTCGTATGTATTACTTCTGCATTAGCTTCTGTCTGCATTGTCTAATCTTGCTAGTATCGTTAAAGTCACTATGCTTTCTATATATTTGAAGATTAAAGTTAACATTGCAAGGTGCACCTAATTCAAAATCTGCACGTTTGGTTTGGAGCCAAATAATCTGATGCAGTCTGATACATATGCAGTGCACTAAGGGGTAAAAAATATATTCACTATGTTGGCAAAATAATCCATCCAATAATTGAAATGTTTTTACACTGTCCGGACATCAACAATACTGTAAAGTTGGCAATTAAGTTAACGAACGGTAACATATAAAACCCTTCTAATCCAGTAAATAGTCCTAGCCTTAGCCATTTTTTTAGGCGGGTGAAAGTAACGTTGCTGAAAGTGTGCCTCGTTTCAGCTAATTGTGCAGTAAAGTAATCAAACCATTTAGAACACAATTAATTTAGTCTAACGTTAAGTCTAAAATATTGCACATTTACAGGTCACCAGGCTGGCATAATGACATGTCAAGGACAGTGTCCTGGACTGGCTAAGTTTAGCAGCTAACCTAACGTTAACTAAAGTTTGGAAAAATCAATAACGCTTTAACACACAGATTAAACAAAGTAACTACTTTTCTTACCTTGGTGAATTAAATGTGGAGTTTTGCTTCTGTTCAATTCGTTTCTGAGAGCATTGGCTCTTTATAGATGCACTAATCTGTATCTAGAAACCTAAAAGGTGCAATTGGGCAACGCAGGGCAGCCCTTTAAATCTGTCATAGAATATTACCTGACGACGTTATGAGTAAATCGCTGCTTGAAGGTCTCGTTGCTTTTTTCCCACCAGATTTGGAACAAATAGTACTACGACAATTTCATTTTTATAAAATATATATAACAAGTTATCTGCAACTCCAAATTATTTCTTCTCAGACTTCTCAAACATCAATTGCCTACAAACTTAAGCTCAATATTAACGTGTATACCTAAACTACACAAATATTTTTATTATTCAGTGACTCTTATTCTATTGACACAAAATATGCACAAAAGAAGGTCAAACTAGTTTCTATCTGCAAACTGTCCCAAAAATACCATGGCCCTTTTTCTTGCATGGTATTTCTAGGAGTAGGAAACCCTGACTTTAGTTTGGAATGTGAGAAGCAGGCTCTTGCAATTTACCCTCATCTTAAAAATAGGCATAGGTAGCCTACAACACAACAAAGTTTAATTGTTTAATTCAATATGCATAACTGTAAATAAGTCATTAATTGAGAGAGATTTTCACAGCGGATACTTTAGTCAACCTGTTTCTGAGTCATTTTCTCCAAGAATGTCCATTAGAGTCTCTTGATGGGAGAACTCTAGTAGAGAAGTATTCATTTCTTCAAGAACATCTTCTCCAACTAGAAACTCCCTAACATCATGCACTGTCTTTCCAATGCGGTGATCAGTTATCCTGTCCTGAGGAAAGTTGTAGGTCCGAATCTTTTCCGATCTGCCTTTGGTGCCAATCTATCAAGGGTGGGAAAAAGTTTTGAAAGCACATTTAAATGGAAATGTAACCCTCAATATAGTTGTGTTTTTATTTAGCTCGAGTTCGACATATTGTTTCTGTGCCAGTGTGAGTGCACGTGTTACTATTCAGTGCAACAAGGATATGACAGAGTGTTAAAATACAAGATGTTTGCTGTCTGCTTCATCTCAAATCAAACTCATGATTGTATTTGGAGTTGGGCATAGAATCGCTCCGGTAAGCGGTGCTCTACCTGTATTTTGCGTGCCGTGTATCGTTTACTGGTCTCTTCCTCCAGCTTCATGCTGTAAAGCTTGGCTCGTAGAACTTTCATGGCTTTCTCTTTGTTCTTCAGCTGCGATCTCTCCTGCTGGCATTCGGATACCACACCTACCAAATAACACATTCAGGGATACTATGAATAGGTGAACTAAAGTCACCTTAGTGGAGATAGTGTTTACTCAATTGCTTTAACAACGGGAATTCATCTAGGTAAGCGAGAACTGTTTTTTAGAGGGGTGAAATGTGTTGGGCACATTTTAAATGTTTTTTTATTCAAACAGTTTTTTTTTAAGCATGCACTATAGGCTCCCTAATAGTTGCTAAATCATTAACAAATTTGTCTAGATGAGATGATACAGACAAATATATACAATGGTAAAAGCATTTCTTTACGCAAGCGCCCATGATCTCAATGTGATTACCTGTGGGTAGATGGACGATTCTTACAGCGCTGTCAGTTGTGT
>JAPMUY010004703.1:0-2500 GCA_026901105.3 Galaxias olidus
GTCGGCCATGTTTTAAAAAGGCATGAGTAACACTTTGCGTCGGGGGGGGGGTTGGGTGAATGTCTGTGTAAGATCGGCGCGATGGCAGTGATTTCTGACGGGTTTCGGGTTGGACCGCAGCGATGGTTGGAAGGTGAACGTGGATTGTGTTCATGACGGCCCGCCCCCCCATTGGAGCCTGGTCTGTGGAGAACGAGTTAGGACCTTTATTAGATTTTTTTTTAAATACCCGTTCGGTGAAACTCGTTCTTTTTATTTTGCCTGTGTTCCTTGCTCAAATGGCCAGTGGACAAGTTCAAGAGCTAAGTGCACTGCTCAGGAGCACACCGGCCAGGGAGGGAAGGGGGGGAGGGGGGGGGGGTTGTCACGACATCCCTCCAGCAATGGTCCACTTGCCATTTCAACCAGCATGGTCTCCAAACACAAGGCGAGAAAAAGGCCAGTGGTAGAAGCCGAGACTGATAAGGATATCACCACACCAAAGCAGAGGTGCTTTGGAACCACTGAGCAGGGCAGCACATCCTATACCACTCCTACCTCCTTCACAAACAAAGCTATACACGGCCACAGTCGGCCTAAGTCCCTTGGGATGAAAGCATCAGCTGAGGCGTGTTACGCAACGCAATGTTCGGTGAAACACATAAACAATTGTAGCACAATCAATTAGAAATCAAAAAGAAGCCGGCTCCATCTGAATCCACTGACTTTGATGGCACAGAGTCTGGTCGCCGAGGGCCCCCTGACGACGCTCCGAGGGCTTGGGGGGGTGGGGGGGGGTAAACAAAACAACGTTCCTCTCTGTCACTGCCGTTTCATTAGCAAAGTGGCTCTGCCTAACCCACCTAGAGGCTTGCGTAACTCCGCGAGGATTACTCCCCTCCCCCGCCCCAAAACAAATCAATTTTTCACCATCGCCATAGCGACGGGCTTCAGAAGTACCATGGGATGGCGGTTTGTGTGAAAACATCGCACACGTTCTGCTCTGGAGTTCTTCATGGCTCAACTCTGTGGTCCGAGGGAACAACTTCGTGTGACCGTCAACGAGGAGCAACGCTTCCTGAAGTGTTTTGTCACGCTGGTGGCGTGTCTGGCGTGAGCGGCGGGCACCTAGGGAAATTTAGTTTTGTTGCGTAAAGGTCTACTGTAGAACTACACCGAGCTTTGTGAAACGGCGTTTTATCAGATTCCAAACGTGCGGTTGGTGACCCAGGGCTGCTCCCCGCCTCCTTACTGCAACACACGCTGCAACTGATGAAGTTTGTTCAGGCACACGAATATTTAGAGAGAAAAAGAGAGGAAGAGAGAGGGAGAGAGTGAGAGAGAGAGAGAGAGAGAGAGAGAGAGAGAGAGAGAGAGAGAGAGAGAGAGAGAGAGAGAGAGAGAGGGAGAGAGATGTGAGAGTTCTAATGTGGACCTTTAGAGAACATCCAAGGCTCAAACCTCCATATCATTACCTTTTTTCTTTCATTCCCGCTCACTGAGGTCAGGCGGTGTGCAGCCCCCTCCTTCTTCCTCAGCCCCCCCCCCACCCCCCCTCCACCTCCTCCCTCCGCTGCCTATCCTCTGTTATTATATTTCACAGATGGTTTCAGCCATATTAAATAGAAAAACAAAATCAATAAAATCTCAAAAGTGTCTGCTGCTGCCAGCCTCCTGAGGAGAGAGAGGGGGAGGGGGGGGGGGGGGTTGTATTGCTGCTGCTGCCAGCCTCCTGAGGAGAGAGAGAGAGAGAGGGGGGGAGGGGGGGGTTGTATTGCTGCTGCCTCTTCTTCTTCACCCTCGCCGCCGTCGGTAATGAAAAGGGGCTCGGTGGCAGCAGACGCTCAACGTAGCATTAATCAGCCAATCCTACCTCTGCTTCCGACACCCCACAAACCCCCCCCCCCCCACGCCCCATATGAAATATCAGGCCCCTCTCCGCCTGACAAAGGCTCCCTTCTGTCTGAACAAGGTGATGATTATCAGGTCCTGTAGGAAATTAAAGGGCCGGCGCGGCGGTAATATGCAGATATGCAGATTGGCGGGATGGAGGGAGTGGGGGAGTGGGGGGGGTGGGGGGGGGGGGGCAGGAGAGAGAATGGCGTGGCCGCCCCGGCCCCCGGAGCAGGGGCTGGGGCTGGGGCTCGGCAGGCAGGGCCCACTTGATTAATCTGCACCACCAGAATACTAAATCAGACCTGGGGGGTGAACGCAAAGAGAGGGGGGGGGGGGGGGGGGGGGGGGGGGGGGGGGGGGTGTTGGGGGTGAGGATGTGCTGGAGGGGGGGTGGGGTCAACAAAGAGAGAATAGAGCTGATTGTGGTGGTGAGGGGGATGCCCTGATGTAAAATGTCCCTTTGGCTTGCCCTGTTTGTGTTTTATTTTTTTCTTTGAGGGGGGCAACAGGGAGTTTACTCCAGCTGATCTGCTTTCAAAGGAGCTCAGGGGTCAGAGGTAGGTAGGAGGTGATGGGGATCCCCCCCCCCCCCACCCCCCGCAGCTTTGTTTGGACACTGTGAGGA
>JAPMUY010004703.1:5000-27500 GCA_026901105.3 Galaxias olidus
CTACTTTCTAATATTGGTTGCACAATAACATTACTCTCGTCTTTTGAACAATAATGCATTTTCTTTACACGCAAGGTGACCATTATTTGTGACAAGTCGACGAATTGACAAGCACAAACAATATAGAGATGTTCTCTCTTTCACACACACACACACACACACACACACACACACACACACACACACACACACACACACACACACACACACACACAAATATATATAAATGGAGTTGTCCAAATCTTGAAAAGAAGAATGGTATAGAATTAAGTTCAAACCAAATAGTCCAGGGCAGATATGAGCCCGTTCAGGAGATATTCGTCTCGGGAAGCCCTTCCACCTTTTCCGTATCCCCACATTTATAAGGAACGTGTCAGAACTTCCTGACGGCCTCTGATAAGCCACTGACACCATACCATACATCTCTCTGTCTGTCTGTCTGTCTCTCTCTCACTCTCTCTTTCTTTCTGTCTCCCTCTCCCCCCACCTTGCCTCTACGTCTGTCAGAGATGAGAAGGATAACAGCCTAAGGAGAAACGTCCTGTCCTCATTTAGGAAGCCATCTCGCAGACATTTTTCACACACCACATGTAGACGCGGAAAACGTATGGTGCTCTTCTTTAAGGTCAACGTTGACTACGGTGTTGGTGTATTTCAAAAAAAAAAAAGTGAAATGGCAGAGGTGTAGGCGTTCGCCTCTGACCGTCAAAAAGGGCGTTGAAAATCCCAGACCATACGGCCAGAAACAACGCAACCTGCGCCTGCGAAACGCGATCGTCCAGCGAACACGCGCGACCCATTCCGCTACGCTCCGTGCGTTTGGCGCCGCGCAAAGGTCGGTTCCCAGGCCGCGTCGCCGAGCTCCGTCGCCTGTCTCCGTCGACGGCAGTCATCCCCCCTCCGTCATCTCGACCATCTCCACCGCCATTACAACTGTCACAACTTTTCTCTCTCCGCCTGTCACCTGCTCTGCTGGGCGCCGACAGGAAAATGAGACGGAGAGAGGTAGTGGGTGAAATCCCGCTCGAGGAGGAGACAGGCACGCACGTCGTGATGGGGGAAAGCCTTCTGTTCTGTTCGCTCCGAAAAGACGTAACAGTTTGTTCCTGAAAGTTGCTCAAATAAAACATTATTTTGCTGTCCACAAGTATTTATTGGTTAGCACTCGGTTCAAAGAGTGAGAGCAGACGAAGGCACGATGCCGTAGCTTCATTCAGACAAAAATGTTGAAGTGGCCCAGACAGTCATTTTAGCACCTTTTTTAACTTTTTCTTTCATACTTATAAACAACACTTTTCCAAGCAATACGTTTTGATTCCCGTTCACTTTGGAATTGAATTCACGAAAGGGTGAGCTGCAGGTGCTAGCAATAGAAAAAACACCTGTAGAGAAGATAACTGATTCTCCTGTATTGTTTGACTTTGTTGACCGCAATGACCAGAGGAGCTAAGAAAGAAGCCAAGAGATTCACGGGGAGGTCAGACACTAGACTGCTGCCAAACATGGACCTCATAATCCCGGGATGGATTATAAATCGACCTCTGATGGCCTGGATGGTCCCATTTCCACAATTTGTTTGATCTCACAAAGTTGAAGGCCACTGGTACTGTAGCCAACCTCACTGTGGCTGCAAGAAAAAGCTTGTTCTAATAATGCAGCAAAGGTTTGGACGACAAAACAACAGAGAAGACGACATTTTAACTTTTGTGTAAAGTGTATTCGTATGGTTACAGAAAACAAAATAAAAAATATATATATATATAAATAACTGAGAAGGCTCATTGATGTTTTGGTATTGCCTCTTGAAACGGGTTTGTGGAGTTTATGCTGATGACATCGTGAAAAGCACACAAGAATGGTTAAAGACAAGACCAGCGCCTGCTCTAAAGTAGCATCCAGAGACCCTGTTACATTAGAGTCTGTGGGAAAAACCAAACAATCCGGAGAAGGCACAACTACATTCTGGGAGAGAATCTGGGAGAGAAGCAATTTGCCCATGCAAAGTAGGCCTAACTGACAGGCGCGAGGTGCAGGACACAAATCCGTAGACACGCCATTGGACGGAAAACGTGTTTAACTTTATTTTTGTGTGATAGCAAATTTAAGTCTATGGTGTCAACAGCTTTGTCCATGCCATTTGTTTTAATTTAGTCACACGAAAAAATATTGTAAATTCTGAAGCACAAACCAAAGGTGTGCAATATCAACAGATAAAGGGAAGGATGTAAAACGGGCTGAACAATTTTCCTTCTGTTTGTAGGATTCATTGGAAAACCTTACAATTATCAATATTTTTTGATATGAATATATTTATGTTTTGTGTATTAGTGAGTGGGAGAGAAACGACTAAAGAACATATACTATCACCGAGTGTTCTTTGATCTATGATTAAATGATTAAAGTGACTGACACAACGAAATGCACTTTAGGATTTAACCATGAGTGCATAATGTACAGGTAGAATTATTGATCCGAAAGTAAGGGGTACTATGATTATGCTAAGCTGAACCGTATTGACAGCAAAATGCAGGTATAGTTAGGTGTAGACAGTAGTATAAATATTAATTAACCATTGGTTCAATATAGTACACAGTAGTATTAAAGGGGGGAGGCTATGTATAAGTAGCATGTCACAGTTTCGTAAATTTGTAGTACTTGGCAGTAACATGACTCAGCAGCCACACGCGTGCCTTCCAAATGGATCCCCAATAAACGAAAAATGTCAGATGGGTTCCACAAACCATCTCGAGAAAAGACGTTCTATGAGTCCACAAAGGCTTCCTCTTATTGGGCAGCGTCCTGAGAAATGGCTCCAGTGTCCCATCAATCCGTGCTCCTTTCAGAAGGGGCGCGGCCCTCTCCGTTTCTTTCACTCTGTCCTCCCGTCCCTCCCTCCCTCCGTTATCCACCCCATCCTAATTTATAGCCTCGACATCACTATCGCCACTGTCCGTCACTGTCCCCCCCGCCCCCCCTCAGGCCCAGCTCCCAGGAGCCTTTGCTGTCAGGCTGATTGCCTGCCTGCTGCTCCCCAGCTGATAATAGCAGAGTGATTAGTAAAGCCCAGACACAAGACAGTGATACATAGTGGACCCTGGTCTGGGCACTGATCTCACGGGAAGGCGTGTGTGTGTGTGTGTGTGTGTGTGTGTGTGTGTGTGTGTGTGTGTGTGTGTGTGTGTGTGTGTGTGTGTGTGTGTGTGTGTGTGTGTGTGTGTGTGTGTGTGTGATAAGGTAAAAGGGAGCACCGGTTCATTGATTGACACATGGCATTCACCTTTCTCTTTCTCTCTCTCTCTCTCTCTCTTTCTCTCTCTCTCTCTCTCTCTCTCTCTCCACGCACACAAAAAGTCCACGAAACAAAAGCACCAAACAGCTACACGCGCCCAGGCCACACGCAGGCTTCGTTTGCCGGCAGTAAGCAGTGTGCTACTACCGTTCGCCCTGAGTCGGTCATCCACTCGTTCACTCACTCACCTGCTCACGTCTCCGTGCAGCCGTTCATTCATCCCTTCACAGCCGCCCGTCTCCATTCCGGCTCCCCGTCACTCCGTGTTGCCACACACCCCGTCATTTGCGGGTGAACACACACACACACACACACACACACACACCACACACACACAAGCGTGCGCTCCGTGAAAGCGCATCTCGCCGTGACATTTTGAGTTACATTCATCTCCTTCTCTTTTTTCCCCTTCTCCCCCCCCCTCCCCCTTCTCTCAACTCTCAAATGTGAAAAGAAAATAGCGGCGGCGGCGTCGGCGGCGGCGGCGGCTTGTGGCGGGAACGGAGGACGAGGGAGTCGGCGTGTTGTTATTGCAGCTGATGCACTCAGCCCTGTCGCTTCAGAGCCCTCACCTCTGAATCAGATACAAAGCCCCTTGATGGCTACTTGAGTTTGAATGTAGCCCGTTATTATAGGCATTACACGAAATTGCCCGCGTTACGTGGAGGGGGGATTATGGTGGTTGGGGATCAATAACTGCCGTGTCAGGTGTGGGCTACGGGGGTTGTTATGGGGGGGGGCCTCAATCAATCCACCTCTTCCCCATTGGGTCTGTCAGAGCTCGCGCTCTTTCTCTCTCTCTCTCTTTCTCTCTCTCTCTCTTTCTCTCTTTCTCTCTCTCTCTCTTTCTCTTTCTCTCTCTCTCTCTTTCTCTCTCTCTCTCTCTCTCTTTCTCATTTCACTTATTCTGTTGTTTCTGTCGTTGTTTTCTCTTTATCTCCGTTCCAACTTCAAACACACACACTCTCTCTCCCTCATTGTTCTCTCTCTCTCTCTCTCCCTCCCTCCCTCTCCTCCTGTCACTCTCTAACAACCATTCACCTTCGATGGGGAACTCCTATACATCTCAATTTGCCTGGAGAAGCTGTTTTGCTAACAGTAAATGCAGTTCTTGTAGGTTAATCACACTGCACACCATGCAGTCCTGTCCAGTGTGTGTGTGTGTGTGGGGGGGGGGGGTGATTGAGTGAGGTCAGAGCAAGTGAAGAAGATGGAGAAGAAGAATGAGAGCAGGAATGAAAAGAGGAGTGAGTGCTGTCCTTTGTGCTCCTCAAGGCCGGTCACATTATGAGACTGAGACTCTTTGTCTTCCTATTCAGCTCTAATAGGGAAGTGTTTCCAGTTATTACCGCTAGAAAACATATTGGATGTTGGATCTTTGAGAAAAAAAAATTTGTTTAGCACTAACATGGTATCATAAAGGTATATATATATACATATATATATATACAGTACTGTGCATAAGTTTTAGGCACGGGATGCTGTTTGGAAGGCTTAGGGTGGTATTTTATGAATTGATAAAAAATAAACAATTAACATTATATTTTTATTTACGTCTTTATATATTTATATATATATATATATATATATATATATATATATATATTCCTAACTTTAAAGACTTCAGACCTGCCTGAACCTTTTGCACAGTACTGTACACACACACACACACACACACACACACACACACACGTGTTATTATGCGTAGTATAATATTAGTGATAATAATTATGAATAAATGTCACACAATATCAAGCAAACTTCCTCAGCAATGTTTCCCCTATGCACACCTGTTAGTTGATCCCTTTGGCTACCAGGTGGGGAGGGTTGACGTCTCATCCTTAAAATAAGTAAACAACCACTATAATAAGTTGTCAGTATATTTATATTGCTGATTCATATATGTCGGCCCTTTAAGAGTAAGGGTAACTTTGTTCATGTGGTCTTGGTCTCATTTTCTGAATTCTTGACTTTAACACAACCTCGATCTGAAATTAAGAATACAGAGATATGGAAATAGAGAAGTGGAAAAGAGAGAGAGAGGGGGGGGGGGTACAACACTCATGATGCTTTGACAATTCGTACATAAGCTGCTTCAAAGCTCTCGGGGACCATTACCAAAGCAGGACCTGTCCACCATAGATAAATACGCGGCTAACCATGGCCTGGCACAGGAGAGCACAGTGACACCCAGTGGAAAGGCAACCCAGGGATGTTCACCTTAAATACGGCAGACCGCCACGACAGAACCTGCATTCATCCAGCCTCTCAGTCTGGGACTAAACAGGCCTGTGGTTACACAGCCTCTCAGTCTGGGACTAAACAGGCCTGTGGTTACACAGCCTCTCAGTCTGGGACTAAACAGGCCTGTGGTTACACAGCTTCTCAGGCGGGCTGATCTAGGGCCAGTGATATGGCCTGTATGCTGCCTCAAGATCACTGTCATATACTGTAGGAGAAGGGAGGGCCTAAATTCACAAGTCATGCCCGCTGAGTTTGGTCTATAAATACAAAAAAACCTAATAGATGGTAAAGTCTGACGCACGGGAGATTTGTTACTCTTCATCGATTGCAAGATTTTTTATTGTTTAAGAAATTATAGTCTGATTATGTTTTCCCAAATACTTGTGGGACTAAATACTTTGAAAACCAATGTATTTATTTACAGCAATTTACGATATAGAAATATTTGTGACATAACTGTTACAAGTACAACGAACGCACAGAAACAAATACAAATAGTAGGCTATAATTACAAAGAATAATTATTTCCTTGCAACAGATAAGCTTCTTTCTGTACAAAATGATTGATACTTTCCTATTCAAAAGTATTGAATGGTGTCAAATGGATAGTATAGGGGGACTGTAGAAGGAGGCCCTTGGTCAAACCAGCTCCATTATGAGGACCTACACTAAGGAGAATAACCCCCCCTCTCTCTCACTCCCCCCTATTTTTACTTTTGTGAGAGCTGCTGTTTAAACCGCAAGCTTAATGGGATTTGCTGATAAGAAATTACCAGCGCAGGCCCTTCTTTTGTCTCTGGCGCGGAGTTCAATAGCTAAACCAATAGAGAAAGGCTCCGGTTACCAGAGAAACGGAGAACACAGGCCACGCGGTCGTCATGGTAAATAGGGGAGCTATTTGCTGCAGCCTTTTCAGAACCTCGAGCAGGGCCAACAACGGTGCAGTGCCACTGCGTCTTGGAGGTTGCAGAAGCTCTGCGAGGGAAAAAATAAGAATAAGCCCACACAACCTGATTGTTAGTTCTTTTGATCATTATCAAGCGTTACAATATTTTTCCAATGTCACCAAGTAATAGTTATTAACGAGTGTGACATTTTTTATATAATCATTTTTCCCCTTTCATTTTAGACCTATGTTAATGATGCGATTGTGACTTGACTTTGAATAGTCTTATAATTTAAAAGTGTTCATCTGTTCATTTTTAAATAATTGTATCAAAAGAAAATCTTTCCCTTATATTTTACTGTGGCCAATACACTGGCACCATGCACTTGTTTAGGCCCGGCAACAATTCTGATCCAAGACCGTATGGTAGGAGTGCAGCTAAATTCCTTCAACACAAGTAGCTAGTGTAGATCTCCTTCAGTGTTAAAGTAAATGGGAATAAAATTGAAATAGAGGCAGCTGCAAAGCTTTCCAAGAGAGAAGGGGTAGAACAAGAGGGGGTTGAAGAGAAAGAGAAAAAGGGGGCTTGTCTGGTGACGGTGACTATTTGAACTCCATCACAGAGTGGGAAACAACAAAATTACACACGGCTTCCACAAAGACAGTAGCGTTGTCGTTTCACCACACTGCAACCCGGCAATAGAAATTTCCTAAATTACCGGCATTGCACTGTAAGTGCCGCTCGTAGCTAATCTGTCCGTGTCACCGACACTCAAGCAGGGGAGAGAGAGAGCGCGCGAGAGAGAAAGAAAGGGCTTCTACTGAGCCTCCGTGGACTGTAGCTCCACAGTGCCTTGTTCGGCTCTATTGTGCCTGTCAGAGCTGCTAGTCGCTCTCCTGCACGGTGCCCTCATTAGAAAAATAGCTTTAATCTCAAAGCCATTCTCCCTTCACCTCCACCCCTGCCCCTGACAACCGTCAAATAATGTTTGCCCATCATTTTCCATTTCCAGCATGCCTTTGATTAATCTTTGATTGTCGTTTTTGCGTGATGTAAATTATTTATAATTAAAAGCACAATATCTTATTGCATTAAAAATCTATCATGTTTAAAATGTGCAAACAATCAATGTATTTTTAAACGTTAGGTTTCTCCGCAAAAGAAAAGACGAAATTAAAATGGCATCCATAGCAGGAGGTTGCTAATTGCTTGTTGTGCCATTCTGATAACCACAGCAACAGATTGATAGTCACCATCTTCGGGCGTGGACCTTGTTTACACAGCATTGAATAAAAACGGGATAGTATGAAAAGAGCACCTTGCATTTATGCAGCAAAACAATAAATACACGGAATATTTATATTGTGCTGACAGGAAGAATGCTTGTAATTCCACAGTAAGGGAAGTAACAAAGGCTGCAAACAGTTTGAAGCCGCTTGTCTGCCTAATGACATTTAAATGGATCATTTGAAGAAGAAAAAGGGATTCTGACATCAAATGGAACCCTTTTATCATAACAGCGTGCTATTAAAACAAATGAGCAAGAGAAAAACATTCCCTCTGTGAAAATAACATGCTATAAAAAATATTGTTTACAAATATTATACAAACAGTCTACTCAGAGGAAAATATGAATGTTTGCCAATTTCTCAAACGAAATGCGGTAATATTAAAACTGGCATCCTTAACGATTTAAATTAATTGCTTGATCGAGCATGACAAAAACACTAACAGTGGAATAATTGCCTACTAACAGTGTTGGGAAGTTTCATTGGCAAAACATTTGCTTAGTACATGCCAACAGGTAATAAACGAAGTGCTCACCTCATTGTGTAAAATTGTATTCACATGGACAAATTTATGTAAAGACATGATTCTCTTTTTCTCTTCTCTTTTGAATCCTACATGCCCTTTACCTCAAATATTTTACAGGAAATGTGTAGATTTGGAGAATGACTGAAGTGATTTCAGACCAGTATAATATTCAGTAGCTCTTTCATTATTCGGAAGGTCTTTTATGTGGGCCTATTCAAGTGGGTCTTTGGAAAACTCACTGGAGCCCTCTCAAGACTGATCTGATATGAGCTTCTACAAAATAACTGATCTATGACAGCAATCATAATTCCATTATCATTGATTACCAAAGGAAAATACAGTACAATGCGCAAGAGACACTCATTTGTATTTTTGATTAATAGTACTTAACACGTACCATTAGAACTAAATAGGTTTACTTTTTCAAACGTTAAAAAAACGTCAAAGATTAATGGAACAAATAGTTTGTTGAATTATCATTTCATGTCGGTGTGTTTCATGCAGTAATTATTTCGGTTATTATTTCGGCCCAGAATGCTTGCTCTTCCTCCAGGAGCCTCCCCTCTCTACCGGGCTATTTGTATAATTGTCATTGGGAAGATCAAAAAGGAGCATGCTCCAGATCAAAGTGCTGAAACATTCTTTTGAGTTAATATACAATTTCCCAAAGATTTACCAGATCCCGCCTCCAGCTACACACACACACACACACTCACACACACACACACACACACACACACACACACACACACACACACACACACACACACACACCAGCAGACGCTCTGACCAATCAGGGCCCTGGTAATCATTGAGAGTGGTTCAATCTACGGGTCCAGCTCTACGCTTCCACTCTGATGGAGGGGTGTAATGCCATGGCAATTTTCCCCCTCTTACCTCGTATTAGAGTAATCTCTTCGTGTACTATTTACATAGGGTTACAAGTCGGACCGCACCATTTGGAGGGGGGATCATTATCTGCCGTGCCAATCCATTTGGGGATTCCAAGATGAAACGAAGGAGTACACTCCCAAAATGCATTAGAAACAGCAGGATGGGGGTTTTAAAAGCAAAGCCCAGATATGGGATATTAAAATTGTGTGTAACAATTACCGTGCCCCTACTTTAAGTGTCACCTGGGCTCTCTCTGATACATTATCAGAAAGGTTAACATATTGCTTCTTCGTTCTTTAGCGTTAAATGCAGCTGATGTGGACTCCAAAATAGAGATGGCAATTCTGTCAAATGATAAATACTCGCTGCACTTTACCAGTGGGTGAGAGGGACATTATCCTAAATGATCCTAAAAACTTTCATCACACGTCGCTGAGCTGTTCCATCACCCTGGCATTCCATAAAGAGTGGACGCTAACATTTCACCATCAAAGTTAAACAAAAAATGACACAGAATTTAGTTGGCTATACGTTTTGAAAAAGGGGGTAATCTGGTACGGAAATCTTCATGTAGGGAGGAATGCAAAGATTGGCTATGGAGTGGTGCCTCCTCGTTTGCACGCGCACACACACACACACACACACACACACACACACACACACACACACACACACACACACACACACACACACACACACACACAGCACCGAAACGGCACAAAACCTCTAAACTATCCCCCCAGGAAATTTAACAAACGCTAAACAAAGCAAACCGATTACAAAATCAAACAGTAGGAGTGTATTAAGCCAGGGCAACAAAGCGTTAAGCCAGTGCAAGGACAACAGATGACAAGAAGCACTGAGATTTAGTTTGAAGGCCAATACACACACACACACACACACAACACTTCTTACACACACAGTAAGATCCCAGTGTTTGCATGTCGGCAGTTTAAACCCGAGGAGGTGGCTTGGTCTTGGTGTCGCTGCAGGCTACGTGTGGAGGGGACGTTTGCCCCCCCCCCCCCCCACCCCCCCCGCCCTGTATAAAGACAAGGACGCAGTACACACACACAGCTTAGGCCTCCTCTGCAACTGTGTCTGTGAGCAGGAGCTTAGGAGAGACACAATAGATAACAGCTGGTCTCCATCGGGCCGATCCGTCACGAGGTGGGCAGTGTTCTCAGAGAATCCCTCGCACAGCCGTGAAACTTCATACTTCATTTGTTGAAACCTGTTGAAATAATCCATTACATTTCGGCACGCAGCTCGACGTGTGGACTAGGGAAAAGAGGCAGGCTTGAGGTTTGAGAACGCGGGCTTTTCCCCTGCCCTGCCAGTCACTTTCCCTCCTCCAGGTGGGACTGAACCGACACTGCAGCTCCACTTGACACACAAGCACTTCCCCACAAGAAATACTTGCCATCAGTATTTCAAACTGCTGTAGGGAGCATTAAAGACAAACGACAAAGTGGAAAACACACCATCGGTAATGTGTTTGCTTCATGTGCCTCACGCTGGCGACCAAATTGTGAGTCCCCCCCCCCCCCATACTGTAAAGTGCAATTGTGTCCAGAAAAAACGTGTATCAAATGCAATCATTTGTTATTTTTATTATCCTGTGTGTGTGTGTGTGTGTGTGTGTGTGTGTGTAAAAATGGATGTGTGTGTGTCAATGTGTCACTGTGCATATACCTGTCCCCTGTGTGTGTGCCTTTGTGTGTGTCCATAAATACTTCCTGTACTGCCAAATGTGTATGTACGTGTGTGTGAATGCGTGTTCACTTCTATGTTTTAGTGTGTGTGTGTGTGTGTGTGTGTGTGTGTGTGTGTGTGTGTGTGTGTGTGCGCGTGTGTGTGTGTGTGTGTGTGTGTGTGTGTGCTGGGCCGCGGAGGCTAATTAACCTGCCGTCGTCGTGCTAATGAGTCGTCTCCGGCGGGCCCTGGCCTCCTCAGACGGAGGGGCCGCGCCTCGCCTGTGATCCTCCGACCCGGCCGTGTCACGGGGACGTTGTCAAGGCAAACAAAGGGCCTTATCGGGGCGTCCTTTCAAAGCAGCTGATTAGCCGTGGGGGGGGGAGGGAGGGGGGGGCACAAGGAAAAGGCCGTGTCCTCGGCCAGACGGGGGAAATGTCAGAGGAAAGGCCAGGCGGTCCGGAGGCTCCTATCTCTCTGTGTGTTGTGTCGGCTCTATTTTACAGACAGGTCGGTGACAGCAGCCCCCCCCCCCCACCCCACCACCACCACCACCACCACCCCCCACCTCCACCACCACCACCCCATCCCCCCCCCCACACCTCCCCCACCACCACCCCTGTCATGCCGCTAATGGTGGAGGTGGTTGGAGGGTCTGAAGGAGAGACGGCGCGACAAGCTCCGTCAAAAGGAAAAATAACGGCGGTCCAGGAACAGAGTGCGTGATTGCTGCTGTGGTAGGGCTTCATATGGAAAGAACCTTCCCTGTGTGGTTTTGGTGTGGGGGCAGACGCCGACTAATAGGATGATCTTTTGGAGACAAACGAGTGGAGTAGAGAGAAGGACAGATCTCAAAGACACCAGAATAGCTTTCTTACGCATGCCGAGCGTCAGAGTTCAAAGAGGAAACAGGTTAAACTGTTTCAGAGGAGTGCCACACGGCCATTAGCTACAGGGACGTCGAGGGAGCTATACAATCACAAGTATTCCAATACCCCACCACACTTGGTTGAAGAAGAAGAAGAAGAAGAAGAAGAAGAAGAAGAAGAAGAAGAAGAAGAAGAAGAAGAAGAAGAAGAAGAAGAAGAAGGGGAAGGAGAAGAAGGAGAAAGTTTAGAGAGAGTTTAGAGACGACAGAAGTGGAACGGGGCAGGACTCAATACCACGTGATGAACCAGTTAAGCATCGAGCGTTTCTTTGTGGCGAGCCTAAAATATGAAAGCGACGCTTTACACTGTGGCTGTTCACCAGCAGGTGTAGAACCTATTGGCTTTCCCGGTATCATTCAAAGTGTGTGAACTCAGTCACACAGAAACACACACACACACACACACACACCAAGTGGAACACACAAGAGCCTGCTCTAAGGCTGGCTGGGGATGTAATTAGCCTGGCTGAGACAAAGCCTGCGGACCTCTCCCCAGGCGGCCCCAGGCCACCCGCAGGAGAAGCAGCGTTAACAAAGCCCTTCGTGTCGGACACACACACACACACGCACGCACACACACACTCCTTGAGTGGTCTCTGGCTCCATCAGCACCCCTGCAGGGCCCATTCATCCATACGGCTACACCCACACACCCACACACACACACACACACACACACACTGCGACTCTCACACTCAGACTCTCACACACAGACTCGCACACAGTGCATTACATGCTAATTACCGCTCAGATTACCCCGCCAATTATTACCGCACTCTTGCTAATTAGAAATTATTTAAAGCATTCGTCAATTAGTCTTTTACATGCTCATCTGGATGGGTGAGAAGGCTCATTAAAGCAACTGGTTGACGGTTCTGCATGGAGGTCCCGTGGAGCGCCCACCAACCAGTTAACGTTAACGTGGCCCCTCTGTAGACGGGCCGGGGGGGGGGGGGGGGGGGCTGGGGAGTGGGAAGGGGGGATTGTAGTTCTGTGTTGTTGGGAGTTGTTCTCTCTTTTCGGAACGGAGATTGTGCGACTACAGCACACGTCACTGGGAAGTCCATTGAAATCAGACCAAAGGGTTTAATATTAAGAGACTGCTGAATCTGCAACCACGTGTTGCTGTCTTAGATTTTATATTTTCTAGTCGCTGAAATAGTGCAGCACTGAAATACATACGGGGTTGCCAGGTCTGTGATTATCAATCGAGGATGCTATGAAATGCATAACAGGCATGCTGGTCTGCACTGAAATACTGGGTGACAACTGCTGACTGAGAAATACACAACAACAAAAGGTTGCAGCTGATACAGACTATGGTAGAGCGGGTTGCCATGTCTGGGGGTCATTTGAGGCTAATGGAGATAATACGGTGATCCACACAGGCTCCATAACAACCAGTTCTTTTTTTCTAAGCCTCCCTAATGGCAACCCAGCCTGTCAGTCAGCTGTCAATCCCACCTGGGTGAAACATCAGCCTTATTAAGACCAAGGGGCGCTGGGTTTCTCAACTGCATCTCACTGGGAGGGGGGGGGGGTGAGTGCCAGAAAACAGGGAATTTGGAAAAAAAAGGGGGGGAGGGGGGTGGCATGGAGGGGCAAAGAAATATCCAACGGGGCGGTTCATTTCCCGAGCAGCGTCCCCCTATTAGAGGCAGAGGCCTGTGATTAGAAGGGCCACAATAAGGCTGGCTGGGGGGACGCATACCAATTAGGGGGATCTGGAAAGCACTCTCAGAGACTCATTGCTATGGAAACACCTCCCAAATAAGCCCTCGGGCCCACACGGAGAACGGACACACACGCCGATCCACACCTTACACTCTCTCCCGCCAGAGCCAATCTTAGGCAGGCACACGCGCACACACACACACACAAGCACACACACACAGACACACACACAAGCACACACGGAGACACACACACTCCCTCAGTGAGGAGCGCACCATTTCAGAACCATGATGAGATATGTTGCTAGGCTACTCAAAGTCCAAAGAATTGCCACAAAACCGGAACTCTCTGAGTTAGTGCAAGAACCTGAAAGAAACCATTTCAAATCCAAACAGATTGAAAGGAAAGCTCATTGCCAAAAAAAGGGGAAAAGACACAACCTTCCATGTTCCTTGCATTGTGATCCAAACCAACACAAATGTAAAAACAGATTGCCAAAAGTGAAATAAAAAGAAACCATTTGAATTACTTATGATGAACATTTTGGTCATGAAACCATTGGAACGATTTATGATGAACATTTTGGTCATTAACTTCCAAAATCCCCCAACAATTTGCTGTTCATAGCATCGATCCTACAGTGTTTCTCCCTCTGTAGTTTCTGTAGCCACTCTAGAGTACAAATGATTGCCAACCATGGAATAGATGTCCAGCGCTGCCTGAACGTCAGACACACATGCACTGCACAAGAGCACGTGGCAGCAAGGGCTTCCAACAACACTGTCATCTCCTCGACAAGGAACCAATCAGTGTGTGTGTGTGTGTGTGTGTGTGTCTCTCTAGAGGGGGGGGGTGTGTGGGGGGGGGGTGCCGAGCCCCTTTCGCTCCCTCCCAGGATCCATTTTAATCAGTTTAATTAATTTCCAATCAGGGCAAGGTAAACTAATCACCGCACGCGTCACCAACCGCTGACACATCCAACGAGCCGGTGTGCGGCAAAATCCACGGGGGAATGTTGGCCAAACAGAAACCCCTGGAGTCTGTGGCGGGAACAAGGCACCTGGCGCTGTCCGTCTGGCGAGTGCTCGGTCGCTGAACGAACACAGCCTAACCGCCGCCGTGTAGGCCGGCTCAGAGAGACGGCTTTCAGCCTGAGGAAAGAAAAGACACCCGTCTTTGACAGGCACGGGGGGAGGGGCTCGGGGGGAGACGCCCGCGTCGCGCGTTTGCGGCCCGCGTCCTCGCCGCTAATTTGAGGTGTCGACGAGTCCCCGATCCGAAAGGTAGGTAAACAAGTGGCAGTTGCAGGTTGCAGTTTTGTGTGTTGGGAGAGGAGTTGGGGTTGTAGTTCTGTGTGTTGGGAGAAGAGGTGGGGTTGTGGTTCTGTGTGTTGGGAGAGGAGTTGGGGTTGTAGTTCTGTGTGTTGGGAGAGGAGGTGGGGTTGTAGTTCTGTGTGTTGGGAGAGGAGGCGGGGTTGTAGTTCTGTGTGTTGGGAGAGGAGGCGGGGGTTGTAATTCTGTGTGTTGGGAGAGGTGGGGTTGTAGTTCTGTGTGTTTGGAGAGGATGCGGGGTTGTAGTTCTGTGTGTTGGGAGAGAAGGTGGGGTTGTAGTTCTGTGTGTTGGGAGACGAGGCGGGGTTGTAGTTCTGTGTGTTTGGAGAGGAGGCGGGGTTGTAGTTCTGTGTGTTTGGAGAGGAGTTGGGGTTGTAGTTCTGTATGTTGGGAGAGGAGCTGGGGTTGTAGTTCTGTGTGTCTTGGGAAGAAGTTGGGGTTGTAGTTCTGTGTGTTGGGAGAGGGGTTGGGATTGTAGTTCTGTGTTGGGAGAGGAGTTGGGGTTGTAGTTCTGTGTGTCTTGGGAAGAAGTTGGGGTTGTAGTTGTGTGTTGGGAGAGGAGTTGGGGTTGTAGTTCTGTGTGTCTTGGGAAGGAGTTGGGGTTGTAGTTCTGTGTGTTGGGAGAGAAGGCGGGGTTGTAGTTCTGTGTGTCTTGGGAAGAAGTTGGGGTTGTAGTTCTGTGTGTTGGGAGAGGAGTTGGGGTTGTAGTTCTGTGTGTTGGGAGAGGAGGTGGGGTTGTAGTTCTGTGTGTTGGGAGAGAAGTTGGGGTTGTAGTTCTGTGTGTTTAGAGAGGAGGCGGGGTTGTAGTTCTGTGTGTTTGGAGAGGAGATGGCGTTGTAGTTCTGTGTGTTTGGGAGAGGAGTTGGCGTTGTAGTTCTGTGTTGGGAGAGGAGTTGGGGTTGTAGTTCTGTGTTGGGAGAGGAGGTGGGGTTGTAGTTCTGTGTGTTTAGAGAGGAGGTGGGATGGGGGGGGCAGGCGAAGAGGAAGAAGGTGCTGTTGGTTGGTTTAGGAGGAAAGGGGGGGGAGGTGGATTATCAGATTTAATCTCTCAGCAAACGGAGCAGATATATACAGCCTCACACACACACACACACACACACACACACACACACACACACACACACACACACACACACACTCTTGGGTAAGTATATTTAGCGCTGTCTCCCACTCGGCCTCCGCGGCTCCCCGTGTTTGCCCGCCTCAGAGTGAGCCAATCTAGGGGGATAATACGGCGAGAGAACGAGGTAGAAAAACAGAGGAGAGAGAGAGAGAGCGAGAGAGAGAAGGGAGGTGGAGGAGGAGGAGGAGGAGGAGGAGGAGGAGAGCTTTAGAGCATCTCCTCAGGGCTGTGTAAAGAGATTAAGTCCGCTCTCAACCCCCCCCCCCCGGATCAGCCACTTTACTCCAGCGCGCCGATGTTTGCTCTGATATTGACTACACGCCACATCCTGATCCCATTACACGCCAATGAACAAGCCCCGGGAGCTGGATGGGGGGGGGGGAGGGGGGGGGGGCAGAGAGGCGGACAGAGCCCAGGGATTAGCGCACGGGGCCAGGCCGGGAGCCTGCCGCCGGGTGCCCGTTGGTGGCTGGGGCCCGGAGCACGGGTGGAATCAGGGTGAAGATCTGTGGTGATCGGTGGAGATCAGCTCCCTCCCCTCCCACCCCCCCTCCCCTCCCACCCCCCCACCCCCCCTCAATGTGAGGTAGAGGAACATGGCGTGACGTGACCTTGGACGACCCTCGCCAGTCTTCCTGTCTACAGAAAAGGGAAACCTTCACACACACACACAGTGACAGAGCCGTTCATGGAAACTCGCGGGCGCACACACACACACACACACACACACACACACACACACAGCGCACGACTTTGGAGAGTCGTTCTTGTTTTGGCTTCTCTTTCTGATTTCATTCTAATTATCATTTGAGTGGCAGTAATTACATAATACTGTATAAGTCAACCAATTTAACGTGTTTTCAAAAGGACGACTGACAACATTTGAAGGTATATCAGGGAACAATGTTGGTCTCCAAGGCCTTTTGATTGAGGTGAAGAGCTCGCCATGTTTCTGTGCAAACACTCTTACCGACAGATTGCCTCAAAGTTGACATTTTAAAGCAGATGTAATGATAAATGCATTGTTTATTTTACTGTACGCAGATCTGCAAAAGAAAACCTTTCAATTACTGTATCAGACTTGAGCCTTTTCTAACAAGCTCTACGCTAGGAATGGACGATTCTGTCAACTTTGAACTCATACAAACCGACTGGCCAGCCGGCATTAGCAGAAGCAATGGAAGCTGTTCCATTATGAACGATGAAAGCCAAGGGAGAAAAGCTTGCAATTATGAAGGCTTTCCATTGACGTGGACACGCTTACAGCATCTATACCTGCACCCTTTATCTCCAAATATTTCATGGAAAGCGTTGAAAGAACACACAGACCAGCTGATCAGACGCTGAGCAAACACCCGGTGTGCAGGGAGAAGAGGGGGAACTAACTCCACTGGTATCGGTGCTGGACCACTGTTCAGTTTTGTTTGGGTAAACTTAACTCGCCATTGCATTACATGGTTTCAAACTTTTCATTGGGCTGGCTACCAAGTCCAGAGAGCCTACTGTATGTACGTATGTGAAGAGGTAAAAAAAACACATGTTTCTCCCCCCGGCGGAGAGGCTGCTACCTGGAGTAAGAGGTCAGACCAGGGTGGGTGTGTGAGGAGGACCTTAAGGTGGGCTCTGTCTCTGTGCGGCTAGACCGGCTGATCAGACACACGGACCTGCTGATCAGACACACGGACCGGCTGATCAGACACACGGACCGGCTGATCAGACACACAGACCGGCTGATCAGACACACGGACCGGCTGATCAGACACACGGACCTGCTGATCAGACACACGGACCTGCTGATAGAATTAGGCCTCGGCCGACGATCCAATAAATAAATAAATAAACACACACATAAAAGAGGCCGTCCTGAAACCAACTGGGGCTGCAGCGTGCATTTAGCATTTAAATCCACCTTCCTCCTCATCCCTCCCTCCCTCTCCCTCTCCCTCCCCTCCTTTCTTCCTCACAGAAAATCAAAAGGCCTGACATGCAAATGGGCCTTTATTAAATCCTATTAGTCAGCCTGTGACGAGCAGAGAGGGCTGTACAGGGAGGGAGGGGGGCGGGGGGGGGGGGGGTTAAAGCAGCCCGTCTCAGAGGGAAACAGCAGCTGGATGCCGCGTTGCATGAAGTCCTGGAAGGGGGACCCGGCCTCACCGCCCCTGCTCCTGGATCAGCCACTCAATGGCAACGTGCTGAAACGTGCGCGGGGGTCAATGTGCTGAAACTCTACGTCATAGGCTCCCAACGTGGGGATTAGGGGTCACGAGATTTCCAGAACGAGGAGAGGATTTCCACAATGTGTGAAGTACGCTACTGTTGAAAAACCATTGAAATACAGCCTGTTTCAACTACATACGCATAGAGTTAACCGTATTGTTACGAAAGGTAAAAATTGCATTTCGACAATATAACACACTTAATATAATAATAATATAAAGTCATCCATTTCAAATAACACGACGCAGATAAAAAAATATTGGTCATCATCCTACCGACTTTCTTTGTCTGCCACCCATCCCCTGAGGTGATGACATCGATTCGATGTAGAGACTACGTAACACGTTGTATTGGGCCTTCCATGATACAAACCCGTTGTATAAGTCTGTTACGCCTGACCATTGACACTGGACCACCGTGGGATGAGTGAATGTGCAGACTGATAACTACGATCCGTATCAGGACAAAATATCTTCACCCGTTTCTTTCCCACTCCTCCCTACTCCTCCCTACACTCCCCTGCTGGTCCGTACTCCTGTTTACTATTCCTTAATCTGAACCCGCTCCCCTCTGCTCCTCCCAGGCTCCGTTGTGGTTGGATAAAGAGGGTGGGAACACGCTTCACGGGGGGACTTTGTCCCAGACTCCATTCCCGTCGGAGTGCCTCTGCTCCGGGAACAGGATTTCTCTGGACCCGTTCCCGGCTCGGTACGCCTTTGCCTGGGTAGCAGTGCTGCCGCCTGGAGCCCCGATTACGAGCAACCAAATCCTCCCGCCTCCTCCGCCGGTGAAAGCCGGCATTTCCCAACTATCTCGCTCGCTCACCAAGTCGCATCAACAACATTTCTGATGATAGGACAATTTAGTTTATCCGCCTTTCTTCTTGTTCCTCTCCTTCGTCCTTACTTTGCGTGTGTGTGTGTGTGTGTGTGTGTGTGTGTGTGTGTGTGTGTGTGTGTGTGTGTGTGTGTGTGTGTGCGCGTGCGCGCGCGCTTGGGGTTGTGGGCTGCCAGCATGCCTGGTAGCGAACACATTTCAGAGACTTTGTGTGAAGCGATTCAGATTCTCTTCCTGCTTTGCTTTAATTCTCTCTGGGCGCAGTGACAGAGGTAGACTACTAATACTTTGCGAGAGAGAGAGAGTGCGAGAGAGAGCGAGCGAGAGACAGAGAGAGAGAGAGAGAGAGAGCGCGGAGGATCATGCTGATGGGAGGAAAACAGGAGGATGATGAGGATAAACTAAGTGCATTACTGGCCCGGGGGTTGTGTTGAAGAGTGATAGCTACAGGGAGAACAGCCGGGGGCACCTCATTTACATAGATCATAGAAGCGAGAATAGTAGAAGGGATAGCCTTACTTATTTTAAATGGGGTACACTAACTTTGGGGGAGCAATTCAGTACATCCTTGTGTTAGTCACTTACTCAGTATCACTCTTTATTGTCTTTAAAATCAAGAGTTCTGATGTGTTCCTAAGGTGACATAGCATCATTATCGACCAGGTTGTCTGCAAGCATCGCTATCCACGCATTAAAAATGTTTGCTTTAGTTTTGAAGTTGACCATAAAGCTCCTAACGAAATCTGAATTATTGTTTTTCATATTTCTTTTAATTTAACTGATAAACTCTGTAGGTATCTGTGTTATTTTGTAACGATTCAGATATTTACTATTTTCATGTAAGTCAAATTGTTCCCTTCTAATCTTTTGAATACTCTATTGCCTTGAGAAATCTGTATTGTGCATTACCTTATTGCCTAACGATAAATTGCCTCAAATTAACAGAAGGGACATGTTTAATGCTTATCATTTGTCATTTTACTTGAAAAGCAGAAAACAAAACGCACCGGATTGATTCCCTGCTACTTGCTATTACATTACATATAACCTAAATGATGTTGTTTATTTGACCAACTTTGGTGCACTTTGCTGGACATTGTGTATTCTTTGGCTGTTTACACTGATGTGTGAAAGCGTTTATACCTGCAGGCTGTGCTTGCCTCCATATCTACTGCCCTTTAGAAAGCGTAGGGTCCTGTTAGCATAGGACGTTTTCCACATGCCACCCCCTATGCCAATCTCTCTCATTGTCTCTCTCACTCTACCTCTTCCCTCATTTAGATTATCCTCATTTCAATGGAAGACCGAGAGAGGAAAGATAGATAAATAGATAAAAGGGAGATACAGAGGAAGGCAGGGCAGGAGGCAGGGAGGGAGAGCGAGCGAGGGAACAGTGAGGAAGAGAGCGCGCCCGTCCCCGCCACCCCGCCTGTCAATTTCCCCTCCGTCCGGCGCGGGGGCTAAATTGCGGCGCGGTGAGACAGCAGCCGGAGCGCCGGGCGGACGGGACAAAAGAGGAGCGTCTAGCTGACCAACGCTCAGGTGAAATTGAATTGGAAATCTTCCATCTCGCCTTAGCATAACAAAGGGGCCCGGGGCCCGGGAGACAAAGGGCCCGTTTGGATGGGGAAAATCAATCTCTCTAAGGGGAGCCCCCTGCATTGTTCCCCTCCGGCACACAGCGCCCGTACAGGTGTTGGGCTCGCACGCCGGCGCTTAATCAAAAGTGTCCAAAACCAAGGTGGAAGTTATATCTCTGTCCAAGTCGGGGGGGGGGGGGGGTTCTGCTATTACAGTTTCTAAATTTGTTTGAGTGTGCGTGCGGGCGTGCGTGCGTGCGTGCGTGCGTGTGTGTGTGTGTGTGCGCGTGAGAGGATAGGGTGCACAGAGTGCTTTCCCATATGTCAGGGTTTGTTTGTATCGGTACGGCGTCAGTATAACACAAGAGAAGAGAAACGGCGCTCACAGTTTTAACCCCCACTGCTCTAAAAGTGCACATTGGAGACCGCAGCTAAACACCGTTCTAAAACCTACAGTAGTAACTCCAGTGCAACCCTAACCCTAACCCCAACCCTAACCTTAACCCCAACCCTAACCCCAACCCTAACCTTAACCCCAACCCTAACCCTAACCTACATTATTAACTCCAGTGCAACCCTAACCCTAACCCCAACCCTAACCTTAACCCCAACCCTAACCCTAACCTACATTATTAACTCCAGTGCAACCCTAACCTTAACCCCATCCCTAACCCTAACCTACATGACTAACTCCAGTCCACCTCAACTGGTTGGGGGGAGATGTCATTTTGTGTTCGTGAGGACATTGACCAAACACACAGATTTCACACAAACCTTTTTTTCTAGTCAACACAGAAAGTACTCAGAGAGAGCAAGCGCATGCATAGACACCCCCCCCCCCCCCCGCCCCCCTCGATATGGAACAATACGACTGTGCGTAACAAGGACTGCGCCCACCCGATCCTTCCCGTCTCCGAGCCACCACGATGGGCTGCGCTCCTTCCTCCATAAGCTCTCGGGACGGAATCGGACTGACAACCGCAGGGAACGACCGATCCCGCATCCCCGTGGCGGGGGGGGGCGGGGAGGGATAAGGCCCCTCTGATAAGCCATAAGCCGCCGCTGTAATCTCATCTAAAAAGATCTACTCCCCATCTGGACCACTTGGAGACTGTTGGAGGACGACGCTTGACGCACGTAACAAGGAAAAGATCCCCTTACTATACGTCTCTCTGCTGCATTACAGAATGGGGGAATTACCAGGCGCCTGTCAGTTCTGCCGCTGAGCGTCGGAAACCAAGCCGTGGACGTGTTTGCGTCGCGACACACGCAGGGTCCCCCCCCCCTTTCCCATTCAACTCCGAGGCAGCCCACCTACGCACCTGCTTTTGCTCCCCCCCGCGTGTGGAAGCGACGCAAAAGGAATGGAAGGATTTGCGTCAACCAACTCTCGTAACGGTGGGAGAGAACCTCGGTCAAGAGACTCAAGTTAAAACAATGAAGGGGGGGTGGGGGGGCTATTCTGACGGGTAGACCTGGTAGTGTATCTCTAGATCATATACAGAGGAAGAAAGGTGAGGTCCCAGTTGTGGGTGGTTAGGGTCAGGTATGGCACCCCCCCCCCCGAAATAAGACACCTCGCCCGCCTCTCGCCTCGACGTCTCCGGGCGCAGACACCCTTCTCCAGCGGCCTAGCCCGGCCCGTCTGGAACCCCGCGCGGGAGGAGGACCTGCACTTCAAGCTGCGCGGCCCGATAAGGTGCCGCTCCATTTATCGACGTCCCCCCAGCCTGCGGGCATTACCATAATAATGATTTAAGCTTCCGCTAATCCCCCTTCTGTTTTAATGAACGTCTTCATTCCGGGACGAGACGTGAGGAGGAGGCCCCCTGGCCCCCCGTACACACCCCGCCACGTCAATCTGCGGGAAACCCCGGCGAACCTGGCAACCCCCGGTCCCTCGAGGAATGGTGGCGATGATACTGCGCCGCGGCCTGATGGGTGATTCTCCCATGGTGAATCGCAGCGCTATCACTGACTGACATT
>JAPMUY010004703.1:32500-90000 GCA_026901105.3 Galaxias olidus
CGTATCGTCGCCCTCGGCCCTCCAGGGGCGACGCGTCCACTCAGATCTGGAGTCCGGTCTGTCGCATGTCGGCCATGTTGTCCTTACCCACAGCTAAGGGCCTGGGCTCCTGGTTGAAAACTGCTTTCTCTTTCCCAAAAAAGGCGGAGCAATAAGTGGAGTTTCTAAGCACACAGTCCCAAGCGACGCACTTTGCTACTTTGTCATCGTTTCTCTCCATCTCACACACACACACACACACACACACAAACACACACACACACACACACACACTTGCGTGTGTCCATCCCGGCTCATCCTGACCTGTCTCCTAATAGAGGTGCAGGCCCCGGGTCTGGGGCACGCTCCCTTCTCCCAGGAGAGAATGGGATCCATTAGCCCCCGCGCTGACCTGGGACCTGCCAGCTGGCCCTCCATCCTCCAGGCCCCTCTGCAGTCTGCCGGGGGGCCTTCACCCTGGAACACCGTGTCAGGGCCAAGGGGTGGTGGGCATGTTTTCAGAAGGGCCCTGACCTCTCTCTCTCACACACACACACAAACACACACACACACACACACACGCTCATAGACTTACAGACACACACACACTCATTTATGCTCACTCTTTTTTCCTCTCCCTTACACACACAGACACCTCACTCCTATTCCGTGTTGGAATCATTTATCTCCATAAATGGCCTGCTGTCAAGGCCGTCAGGAGGAACGCTCGACTCGCTCCACCTCATCAGCGAGGAAGGGGTTAAATGAGGTGACACTGGTTCAACTACTTAGGAGGAGAGAATTACCCCTGTGCACCCGCACACACAAACAACACACACAAACGCACACGCACACGCACCTCTACATACATCATCATCGTAAACCACTCTCCATTTCAGTCGTCGTGGACAACACAAAAGCTGTCTCTCTCCGCCACGTTCTTTCCTCTGTATCTCCTCCCTCTCTCCTTCTTTGACTGTCCGTCTCTGAGCGTCCACTCTGTTACTTCTTTGACTGTCCGTCTCTGAGCGTCCACTCAGTTACTTCTTTGACTGTCCGTCTCTGAGCGTCCACTCAGTTACAGCCGCGACGGCGGGACGGGACCCCTGAGTGACAGCGTGTTGGTGTGGCGCTCCGTGGAAAAACAAAAAATCCCCGGAGAAAAGCAGAGGAGGAAGAGAGAGACACACACACACACACACACAGACACACACACACAAAGAGAGAGGGAGGGGGGCGGGCAGAATCCGCCGAGGCCCCCTCCCGGCTTGTTTGTGCGACTCCCTCAGACTTCCCCAAAAAGGCATTAGCATATTTGGGGTTCCTCTTTTGTTTTAGCCCTGACCTGCATAATAGGAGTCACATTAGCCACACAACGTATCAAACGCTTGTTCATTTCCCCCCGCTTCCCTCCACAGCTGCCGGCATCATTGTGTCACCAGATTTTAATTAATATGATAAGTAATACTTGCAAGGCGCCACTGCTGTTTTCTCCCCCTCTTTAATTGGCGGGGCCTGAATGGCGCACGGGGAGAAAGAAAGTGTGTGTGTGTGTGTGTGTGCGTCTACGTCATTGAGGAGAAAAGGGTGTGAGTGTTAATGTAGGAGAAAGGTGTGCGTGCGTGTGTGTGTGTGTGTGTGTGTGTGTGTGTGTGTGTGTGTGTGTGTGTGTGTGTGTGTGTGTGTGTGTGTGTGTGTGTGTTAGAAGTTTCAGAAAGCAGACCAGATGGGATCGGGGAGATGAGTGATGTTAGGCATTTCACCTGCGAGAGAGAGAGAGAGAGAGAGAGAGAGAGAGAGAGAGAGAGAGAGAGAGAGAGAGAAGGGAAGAAAAGACGCTGAGCAATGTCTGTGCGTGTGATATCCTGTTTCATTGTGAGGCGCGATACGCTTAAGATGCCGCTTTCTGGAATCTAACATCAACTTCAGAAGCCTTCCTGAGTGGGGTGGTAGGCATGTTACACACACACACACACACACACACACACACACACACACACTGGTTGCCCCCCGGAGAGACAGCTGACACCATTTCCCCCTATTCTAATGCCTGACGGGTTCCTGCCAATCAAAGTCACATTCACTGGGTTTCCTCCTGTTGCACAAGGACGACTAATTTGTTAGCCCCTCTGTGCAAAAACCAATCTGCTTCCCTTGACATCTGCACGTGCAATGTCACACACACACACACACACACCATTTAGACGAGGTACACACTCCCATAGTTCACAAACGTCTGTACAGTGTACAGTTTGAGCCTGGCCTTTGGGACCTTCATTGAATTACAGTACGTGAAGAGGATCCACACACACACACACACACACACACACACACACACACACACACACAGCTAACATACACTCACCCACACACACAGGCTTACAAAGCCAGCAGAAAGCAAGCAGAAGCTGACACACGCACACAAGCACAGATCCAAAATCAGTCCCAAAAAGCTCAATAATGGTGCACAATTAAACACCAACACACACGCTGTAATATCTCGTCATCCAGCCTTAATCCTAAATTCCTCCGAATTAAACTCAGCCGTAGGGGGCAGTCCTCCTAAAAAAAAACGGACCTTTTGATCAGATGTAATCCCTTTTCTCCAACATTGTGGTCTCCCTCTTAGGTTTGACAGGGCCTGTCGGGAAGCCGTCTCCAAAGCCGCACGCCGGTAAACCCGGCCCTGGACCGTACGGGGGATCGGGAGCTAGACAATCGGGAAGACACCGGGATTTGGGGGAATTGGCGCTCGGAGATTGGCACCGTCCTCCGAGCGCCGTCCACGCGAGGGGCTTCACAAGAGGGGGCTCTCAAGAGAGAGAGAGAGAGAGAGAGAGAGAGAGAGAGAGAGAGAGAGAGAGAGAAAGGGAGAGAACCATAATAGACCATATTGCTCTAGAAAAGAAAGAAAAAAATTCCCTTTCCTGGCATCAAAGGAGGCCGCAGCACTTCATGAATCCGGATTCCTATGGTATGTATCTCCGCTCGAGAGGCAGCTGCTGCAATGCCAGCCGCCGGGAATCAGCTCCCACTTCCTCTGTAAGGCCCAGTCCGCAAATATAAAGCCCAGCAGCTCAACCCCAGTGGTGGCTCCCTCAAACACCAGTGGTGGCTACCTCAAACACCAGTGGTGGCTACCTGAAAACCCAGACCAGGCTCAAACCCAGACCAGGCTTAAACCCAGACCAGGCTCAAACCCAGACCAGGCTCAAACCCAGACCAGGCTTAAACCCAGACCAGGCTCAAACCCAGACCAGGCTCAAACCCAGACCAGGCTCAAACCCAGACCAGGCTTAAACCCAGACCAGGCTCAAACCCAGACCAGGCTTAAACCCAGACCAGGCTCAAACCCAGACCAGGCTCAAACCCAGACCAGGCTCAAACCCAGACCAGGCTTAAACCCAGACCAGGCTCAAACCCAGACCAGGCTCAAACCCAGACCAGGCTCTCAGTGGGGCACTGCATGGCTGCCGAGCAATATATGGCCGCCGCTTCTGTCCCTCACCGCCTTCAAAGTAGCACACGCTGAATCACTCGCGTCAGCGCCGGCGCGGCCGCTAGCAACGGGCACCCCCACCCCCCCGACGGCCGAGAGCCTCTCCAGGGGAGCGAGGACGAGCGGCCCTCCACATGCGCCGGTGGCAATTACCAAACTCAACGTTTGACTAGCGCCGGCCCCGACTACGCGATGGCGGTGGAGTGCCGGCTCCTCCACACGGGAGCTGAAGTCTCTGGAGGGGCGCGCAGACGTGACGGGCGCTACGCTAGCACCCGGGACAACTTTCAGGGGTCAAAGCAGGAAGCAACGCTTCTCAGATGTGTGTGTGTGTGTGTGTGTGTGTGTGTGTGTGTGTGTGTGTGTGTGTGTGTGTGTGTGTGTGTGTGTGTGTGTGTGCAATATGATCTTCCCAGGAACACAATAACTCCAGTAGTTGAAACATCCTCTGGATTTTCCCCCGGTTACATTGGCGTTCATCTCAGTGTCCTGTTTGATCACACCTAGCCTACAAATTCTACAATCTATGAATTTACTAAATATCCGTTGTCTCAAGATCCCTGCAGACTTTAGGGCTGTATTCCTCCTGCAGGTGGATCTTGCTGGAGCTAATCACCGAGGCTGCCATAACGACCCTGAGGTTAATGGTCGCTGACATCACCAGCTCCACAGGGCATGTTGATAAGGGCCACAGCCATTTTATTGCCCTCGCTAGCGTTCCCTATCCTATTTCCTGGTCGGGAGCAGGAAAAGCCATGTAAAGCCGGATCAATGAGCGAGGGACCTGCACCCATGCATCTCCGATTGTAACACATATATCGCTGCCCTTCAGAGAGGTCCATTCAAAGGGGGAAGGATATACGGGGCGCGCAGAGGCTGTGACAGCCGGACAAAACCGTGCCATTGTTCCTCCCAGTCATCCTCTCTAGATTTATGATGTCCAATTACAAAGGTGTACAGGGAACACTACTCCCTATTAGCCTATCAAATGCTTTAGTGGTCGTTGGTGAATGGGTTATCAGGCCTTTCACAGTCGCGCAGCAAATTTATAGGCCCCGCCAGAAACGCACAAAGAAGTATTGGTTCCTCCTTTTTGTTGTGGCGCCCAAGTCGCAGGACAGGTAATTAAGAGAGAAAGGAATTTGTGGTTAATTAGGGTGATAATTATCTTAATTAAACCGGCTCCTCAATGCTGCTCTTTCCGCCATCACTGCTCGGTATCTCCAGCTTGATGAGGGAAGTCAGAGTATTGTGAGGACGCCCATCGGGTTGTGCTGTCCCCTTTTCTCTTCTCTCTTTTCTTTTCTCTTTTCTCTTTTCTTTTCCTATTTTGGTCTGGCAGTAAATTAAGATAACAGGAAAAAAAGACCAAGAGAGAATGGGGCACAATAGCACTGCTTTCAGCCAAGTGCTGACCGAGTTCGTCGAAAAACAAGAGGGAACCTCGTGGAGGAATATCTCTAAATCCAAATAACATTATTATCCTGGGCTGTTCACTGCTGCCGCAGAAGCCGCTGAAATAAGGGGTCAGTTCCTTATCGAGGACAAAATCTTACATTTGCAATATAAACACACAAAAAAGAACGGTCCTAAATCCTTAGACTGTATGAAAAGATTCGGGGGGAGAATTTATGGAGTGTGTCTCGAAACAACTTGGCCAGCGCCTATCTACCCCCCCACCCCCACCCCCCCCACCCCCCTCCCCTCCCTTCTCTCCAGACAGCTTTCTGCTCGCTTGATGATCTTATACTGTCACTCCTGTTGGCACGTTGCCATCGGGCCATGACAGGGAAATAACACACTTCAGCCAAAATAATACAGCGATTTGCCGTCGGCGTCTCCAGACAGCTCGGGGCGAGATGCAGCGGCTGAAAGCCCCGCCACGTCAGGGGAGCACAAAGGCTCACTTTACATGATTAACATGCATCTTTGAAGAAAAAAAAACACCAAACAAAACCGGCCCCAAAAAATGCTTTTCCATACCAATTAATGGATTAAGAAAATATTTTGAGGTGATGCCTATGTCGCTGGAGGGGTGATGAATGAATGTATACATGTGCCGTGTACTGTATGGCAAGGGTAGGCTTTATAAGGCTACCATAATACCAAAGTGTTTTACAGTGTGTGTGAATGTAAGTGTTTGTGTGTGTGCATGTGCGTGAGTGCCTGTGTGTGTGCATGTGTGTGTGTGTGTGTGTGTGTGTGTGTGTGTGTGTGTGTGTGTGTGTGTGTGTGTTGGTTCATGTCTGAGTGTTAGAGAGAAAAAGAGTGTGTTGATGGATGCGTGTGTGTGTGTGTGTGTGTGTGTGTGTGTGTGTGTGTGTGTGTCTATCCCCAGCGAGGGGTAGATTGCCATACGATGAGGTTGATTGTCCAAATTATTAGGTTTATTTGAAACTGAATTTACGTGGCAAGCAATCAGATGGAGAAACAAATGTTCACAATAGGCTATTACCGGCAGTCATAATTTTGGAATAAAAATAGCCTGCAATGGTCAGGGTTTAGTTCCCTCTGTTGGATAGACCCTGAAGGACTAGCCAGTCAATTCTGTGGTTGAAAAAAGGCAGTGAAACACATATTTACCCACATACAGGAAAGACAAAATGGACACATAGAAATGTCTATCAATATCCATAAATCTTTAAAATATCCACATATACCAACATTACTAGCAGCAAAGGCCAGTACAACAAAAGCCTGTATTCAGTCCATTGCCTGTGAAGCTCAGTGCTCAATGTCAACAGACTGTGCCGAAGAGGAAATGGCGCTCAATTTTCTCGTACTAACACAAACAGCATACGTTGTGGAAAATCAATGTGATAGGGTACGCCCATTACTCTGATGGCAGGTCTTCCCTAATGCACCCAGCACAGTGGTGAGGCCCTCGCTATTTGGCTTCCTCTTGGCACCAAATCCAATTGGAATGGTCGGGCACGGCCCTCACTCTACTGTGCAGTCGGCCTCGTCTTTTCCCCTCTTCACCAGACCCACCTGAGATAAAGACAGACACAGTCTTTTTTTGTTGTTGGAAACGTTTGTGTTTGTGTGCATCTGTTAGGGGGCGGGGTCCACTGCTTCTGTATACTTGTGGCCTCTTGTGTACTACCCGTTTAGTACAGAGCCAGGAAGTCAACAGGCAGGATAAACAAGATGCTATGCCCAAAGACCGTGCCCCTAACTGCCCCCTTGCATTGGAGTGAAACGTTGAATATGACAACAATTAGACTGCGTTTTGCTGACAGGTGTTGATGATATTGCACGATCTGTGGAGAGATAAGTCTTTCTGTGTCTGTGAGCTGTTGGAGCAAAAGGAGCATAGTTGCTACAATACCATCGAGTGGTAAAGTAGGTAAAAGCCTCCTATTCCCGAAGAAGAGGTCAAAAGGTGTTCAGTAATAGCAGTGGGTAAAAAAAAATACACGTTTCTTAGTCCAGCAGGTGTCCCAGCGTTTGCTGACCAGCTTGTCAGAAAACGGCATGCTGTTCACAAGCCCTATGCCAGCGGCACGGAAAGAAAATAGAGGGGAAAATGCGTTCAGCGCCGCACAAACGACGCTGGAGACAGGGTTCACTTGTAAACGGTTTGTCGTTTCACGCCCATGCACAATCAATGGCAGCGGGTACATAAACGGCGACAAGCTTTTGCGAACGCGCCCCCGATGTCAAGCACTCGTGGATAATTCAGAGGGGGGATTTCCACCCCACCAGGTTGCAGGAGCGGTTCAGAAATAAATGCACCACGCTGACAACACTGCCTTCCCTTAGCCCCTCTGTTCAAACACTTATACCCAAGCCAATGGGGTAAACAATATTTTTTCCATATGAATGGTGATTATATATATAAGAATGGAACACGGCCAATAACTTGACCACAATGGCGCCCCACCCCAACCCTGAGAAAATACAGCCTGCTTTGTTCCAAAAAAACTAAGTTTATCATAATGATAAACGCTAATGGCTATATGTGTTGAAGGGTCGACTAAGGGGAGTTTTATCCACTTAAGGTTTAAGGCCGGTATTAAGGTTTCGTTTCTGCACTTGCACAAAGAAGGAACAGGGACAAAGAAACAGAGTGACACAGAAATGTCCAACACTCCTACCTGGTATTTCGCACATAATGTTTAAGAAGTTATTATGCATAATGGTTTCCAGTGGTGTTACGTTATCTTGTTATGTGTATAGTGTATTTTATCTTAGGATAAAGGATCAAGTTAATCTGAATGATACTATTAAAAACTCAAAGGAATATTTTTTTGATATTTTACTACATTGACAATAAAAAAAGCATACATTCCGTTCCATTACATTACAACATTGCTGCTGACCGCACGTGATGGTGTTGGACTTTTTTGTTTATTTGTTTGTTTTACATTAAAATTATTTTTGCATTCTGGGAAATAGTACCTGTAGTCAAAAACAGCTGTGTTTGCCTTCCAACTACATTAGGATTTCAATTCAAGTACACTCACCTCCTCTGCCTTCCAGTGGTACTTGGCCAACAGACATGTTTAAAAGATCTTTGGCTCCCTCCAGTGGTAAATATATGCTTCACATATGTTCGGCATTTCCAACTTCCCCTAGCCGCTAACTCGACGTAAACTAAGTATATGACTTAAATATTTGTATTTGTATAAGAGATGTCAACTTAGTTTATGACTTAATTATTTTTATTTGTGGAATAGCTTTTTTTCTTTAATGGAAGTATTCTGGTTCTTTTGGGGGACCTAAATGGGGGTTCTGATGTTTCTGCATGTATCCATCTAGACTAAAAGCTCGGTAGGTAGATATGCAGAACCACAAGCTGCCCTGTTGCCAGTATTTTTATGTTACGTCAAACTGTCTTCTCTGAAGTGTAAAGGTAGCCAACACAAAATATATGGGCAATTCTACAGAAATGGTTCAAATTCAAGGTTGAAGAAAAGCCCAAAAAAAAATTAAGTTTTGAATACATTTCACAATACATACTGTATGTTAAACCATTTCTAAGGCACACTTAAAATTACTCAAATTGTATATACATATATTGTATATTTTCTGTAATCCCTTTCTTGTCCCTGAATATGTCACTACCGAATCATGGTTGAAAATGTGTAATAATTAGGAATGCATTTCACCTATAACATGTGTGTTTTTCATGTAAAACAGATTTTTTCAAATTTGTATTGGTTTGTTTGAACACCAAGTTATTTTGTATGCATTTTTGTATAATTTATTATAATTTAAATAGATAATAAACAACATAAAACAAAAATCCATGTACAATTTTTGTTATAAAACCTACAAAATGCATTATATTGACCTCATAATTACTGATTGATGACATAACATATACACATAATTAATCATTATAATATAATTTGAATTGATATCAAAACGTTTTTGTGAGATTTTTGTGACATTGTTTTGGTGGTGACAACAGCGTTTTGGTAGAGACAAATATATTCATTTTTGCCTTATGTCAACTACCGAAACGATGTAATTTGTTTCGGTGGTGACTGTTTCGGTAGTGTGACAAATTTAAGTTTATCCAATCATAAAACTAAATTGCTAGCATGCACATGGCTAGCAAATAGATGTTTGGAGTGACATACACTAATAGAATCAACATACTATTTTAAACAAAATTGTTAACTTCACTGCAGCAATTATGTGTTAGGTAATGACAATTTTAAAAACCACATACTGATTTCCAGATTTTACAGAACATTTACTTTAAAACAATTAAACAAAACTCTTTAACAGGCTAACCTAAACACAAGGGTTGCAGTCTCTTTTCCTGGTTAAAATTTTAGGGGTGTTGCTAAAATCAGGCTTGGTGTGCAGACAAAGACTAATTGTGTTTCAGTAGTGACAGGATAGATGGGGACATTATTTTTCACACAAAGCTTCTTAATTTAAAATAATTTCATAAAATAGATCTCAATCTTTCAATTGCCATTTAGAAGAAAAAATAAAAAGTAAATAAATTGACAAAAAAATTTCATTTTAATTTTCAACAACTGAAATGTAAGACTTTGGGTTGGGGACAGCCAACTGCCAATAGAAGCCCTGATTTTGTAAATTTCTAATTGCGTAGTATCGCACTGAAAGTATTGTTCCCAAATAAACCAAATCATTATCAAGGTAAGACATAAAATTCATTTTAGGTGGGGACTGCAATTTCAACCATTTCTGCAGAATGGCCCTTATACGAAAATAAACAAAGTGATTCGCACATTTTATTACGCGACAGTATTTTCATACATAATATATAACAATTAGTACATGACATAAATCATAATTTATCAATTTGGCTAATCCGCCAAATGGAAAATACATTTTAAATGGGGGGGTGGGGTGTACAGTAGAGGCATGAACCATACTGTGTCCTACAGAGAGAGAGAGAGAGAGAGAGAGAGAGAGAGAGAGAGAGAGAGAGAGAGAAAGAGAGAGAGAGAGAGAGAGAGAGAGAGAGAGAGAGAGAGAGAGAGAGAGAGAGAGAGAGAGAATTCCATGGGCGCGGTAAAGGTGCTGCATACTAGATTTTATTTCCTAATCGGTGCTGCCACCTACTGACCAAATGATGCAGTCACAATGAATGTAGCGCACCACAGAAAGCGTCCGTCCGAACAGTAGCCTGTAATCGTCTCTCGTCATTAAACAAAGTCAAGTTACCTATTGACCAAATACCTATAGTTAAGTGATCTCCATTTCCACGTTCTTTCTCGACTGTAATGCAAGCTAAAGCGTAAACAGGTGTTACCACAGGTCAGCATACATAATTGGCATTCGCCCGTTAACTTGCGTTTACACCAGTTTACCAGTGCAATGAGTACTTACCAGTCACAGACAGACTGAAGGGCAATTCAATGATGATAGACTTTTATTTACAATACTGTATACAACTCTTAATGCAATGAATACTTCGACTATTTCATCCCCATTCTAATTATTTTGGTTCCTGAAATCAACCATTAGAAACCCATCCCTCACATAATATCTGTGCCAATCCGGACTGCTCTTCTTCTTAATCAGGCTGTCGATTACGCCCACATTGATTGTTTTAAAAAGCTATGCTCTATTTATAATATTTCACCCCGCATTGTTGGCTATTAGTCCCATTAGTTCCCTCACATAGAAATAGGTAGTCCTATACTATACGAGTGAAAAGGGATGAAGTCCATTCAGCACTTTGCGAGCGGCAGCTGGCCAGTGATTTGATCTTTATTCATAATAGTTTTTATCTTACATAGATCCACTTTTTTAAATGTACGTGTGTGCTAAATGTCGCTCCCGTTGTCTTATCTAACGTCCGAACTCCCTCCACAGGGTGTAATTGGGACGTCTGCTAGATTCTGTCCCGCTTACTGTTTTGATGCTTTACACTGATAACAACGTGGTTTGAACACGGGGTAATTTTAAATGGATCTAATGTTCTCTGAAACTGAGCGTCATAATCCCAACTCGACAAACGGTACACGGTCATCTCTCAACAGCTTGGACCGCAAAGAACATCAAAACATAAAAGAAAAACAGACTTGATCTGGGTCAAGATTAACGATCAATAATTGATTCTATGTGTGTAAAAAAGCACATGCAGGGCCACATAACCTTTCTTTTAAAAGGAAAATTGGGGTTGCCAGGTCAGAGTCTAATATTTTTTGCCCCTCTCCTTGCAGGAGTGGGTATATTTTTTATGTGAAGGGGGGCAGTCTGCAGGCTCTCAGACCATCAGTGTCATCATTCCACACTTTGGTCCGCAGGTACCCACTAACAGGTAACAGTACTTATTGAAAATGATTTCGTTTCATTTCACACTTTCTCACTGACAACTCTGTGTCAGTGTGTTTCCTAAGAAGATACCTTCTAACACAAATTACACACACTAACACCTGACACAGAGTACTAGATGGCCTAGAAGCTTCTCACCCCGCCAAACAATATCCAGTCACCTTATCGCCGCAGGGGTGGGGGTCCAACAACTTTTGCTCAAACTCCCAGATTGAAGTTACCACTATTTTTAATCGTTTGCGTTTCATCCTAAAGAATGCATTTTGCAGATTTGATTTTTGGAACAAAATCAAGTTCTTAATTCGTTTTTTCCTCCTCTTCATTTAACATCTTGATCATATTTTATTTGGCTCAATTTGGAAAAGTCGGTAAACTTTAGGTCAAAGAGTTGCGTGCAAATTGATATGGGAAGAATCGCTTAGAGGACTGATCATGGCAGAAAGTCAATCTCAATCAAAACTTCACCTTCATTTCAATCAAATCTGTATGATGTAAGTTGACAGGTATGGCATAAGGGCGCGTGACTGAAGGTCTTAGGCTAACAACTTACCGAGCACACACACATGCTTCCACCACTGCCACACTACACACGCACACACGCACCTCACACGACGCTACAAACCGCAGCTGAGCCAACAGGTAAAGTGAATGCCTGAACAGCAGCAGGTAAACTCCACCCCTGATGTATTGAACAGCCTCTTACCTTCCCGGCGCCCCTGTCACCCCAGAGACTGCCGCTCCGCCGCTACTCGGAATCCACTCAAGGTACGCTCGTGTCCCACTGTGTAAAATCCACATCATCTTTCTTCACCCGGTCTTTTCCAGGTCCCGTTGTCCTGACAACGCTACTGCAGGCTGAAAGGGGTCCTCTTTCCTTCAACAGTCACACAATGGCGTTACAGTGCCCCTGTGAGTCTGTGAGCATACGTGCTATGGGTAAACACTCAGAGTGTTTGTATGCGAGCGTGCACTGTGTTTGTGTTTGTGCGATAGATATAAGGATGGAGAGACGACCTCAGACTGTGTGTTCTTGAATGAGCTCCAAATAAACCCAGAAAGTCTCGGAGAGTTGTCGGTAAAACACGGAGCTCGAGTGCAGCAGGGTAGAAGAGGGGGGGGGGTCCACTTCGACACCCCACCCAGAACTCTTCATTGGTGAGTCGGCATGGTCTCTCTCTTGCCCCGCTGTTCAGGAAAGGAAGGTAATCCACCTCTATCCAGCACACCTGCTGGCCATCGGCGAGTTAACCCCCCGCTTCCCTCCAGCAAACCCACAGTGCCCAAAAATGCGGTGCTCCTCCTGTCAGGTAGGTCTTCAAAACTCCCAGCTTCTCGGAGAGCGGTTCCTGCAGCGCGGGTGGGCTTTAGGAGAGGCAGAGGAAAAAACACGGTGGAAGTAGAGACAAAAGAGAGAGACTCAGAGAGTGTAAAACGAGACGACAAGAAGCCGGCGAGGGAAAAGGGAGCAGGAGAGTTCAAGTTCACGCTGAAGGCAGACTCAGAAATGGCATGGAGAAACCACAGAGACACATGTAAACAAGAGAGAAAGAGAAATGAAAGAAGAGGCTGACGGAGGGAGGGAGGGAGAAACAGGTAGGAACAGGTAGAGGAGAGACGAAGGAAAATAGAAATGGTGAGGAAGGGGGGGTGGCAGTTAAAAGCAGACAGACAAAGTGCTGGAGAGGGACTGAGCGATGGAGAGGGACCCTAAAGAGAGAGACGGAGAGAGAGGAAGAGGGATGGAGAGCAGAACGTCCTCCACCTCCCCTCGGCAGCGGCAGGCTGAGTGGAAGTGGTCGTCCGTCTCCCGTTGCCTTTTATAGTCCATCCTGTCAGTGTTTCCCCCTGCCTAGCCTGGCTCTGCCTTCTAGCCTGCCTTCCCCTGGAGCTGCTGCTGGAATACATTAGTGCCCGCACAAAAGGCCCCTGGCTTATTGTTTATGAATTACCAGCCTGCCAGAACAACAAAGGCCATTTTCATAAGAAAACTCCATTTCATTTGGGCTTCCAATTTGATTACCAGCTAAAGAAAGAAATAAGTGGAGGGAGGAGTGGTGTGTGTGTGTGTGTGTGTGTGTGTGTGTGTGTGTGTGTGTGTGTTAGTGTGTGTGTGTGTGTTAGTGTGTTTGGGGTGGGGGGTGGGTAGGGGGGGGGGGCGGCGGGGTTACCGGTCGAAACCCTCCCAAGAATTTTCTCTCTCTCTTATGCATGTCGGTTGAATGGGGCTTTATTGCTTTCTTTTCAGCGCTGACGTGGAAAGCTTTTAGAGTAAACCATTGACAAAAAATTATTGCTTGGCTATTTAGGACAATGACAGACCCCAGAGGAAGACGCATCCAGTCTTTGGCGTCCTTTGTAGTCTTTCTTCCCCCCTTTCTTTCTTCCTTTCTCGTGTTTCGTTTTCTTTTCTTTTTTTTCAGCAGGAAAATTGCAACGGTTTGGAATTAATGACAGGGCTAAGGAAAAACAGAAAAAGCGAGCGAGAGAAAGAGAAAGAAAGCAAGAGAGAGAGAGAGAGAGAGATGGACCAGCTCTGGCTCCACAATACATGTCAAATCTAAATGATTGCTGGCTATTGAACAGAGCTGGGAGAAAGAGGCCATGGGGACGGAGAGGCAAGGGGTCTCTTGAATTGTGTGAGCGCACGCGTGTATGTGTATTCCATGCTGTCTCCACTAGATTGATTCTGTCCTCACAAAATAAAGACACCTTGATGGTTTTAGAGTCTCACAGCTGGCAGTGGCGCTCCATTGTCAAATGACCCACCACTGTCTCTGTCATTGTCAACAGGAGCACTATCAATACAACACAGACTGGTGGCCCCCGCCACGCTATTTGTACATAAAGGGCCCCAATTACCCCCAAGGTTGCAGAGACAGACTGGACCATTATTACAATTCAGAAAATATCAAACCACCTTAGGAGCCGTTTGGCTTCGGAAACTTGAGGAGCCATCCATCGTCTGCTCAAATTAAACGCACTGGCTGAATGAGCAATGACATGACTGTGCCATGCACTGACATCTAAAGTTATGCTACTCTCAGTTCTGACAGGACAGGGAGGCAAGGAAGCAACAGCAATATTCTGAAGTCTTTGCTTTCTTTGCCGCATATGAGGGAGGTCACGAAATGTTTCAAGGTAGGGAAAACAATTCCAATGCAAACACAACCGTTTCTCCATTTATTCCCTGATAGTGATAACTTCCATCGCTGGCCATCCCTGGGGCCTTGATGGGCTAATCAGGCTAAGTGGCTGTACCTGAGCAGCTTCACACTTGGCTACAGTCCATGAGAAATGAGCTGCCTCCAAAGCTGTGTGGAAATAGGAGTCAGGAAATGGCAGTTGGGGCAGCCCGCCTCACTGCCAGGACAGATCAACGCCCTGTTTAGTCCAGTCTGCTTTTGCGTCCTTGGCTTGGAGACCAAAGGCGGCCTTTTGAAAAAACGGAGAGATCCTGGCCTGCTATGGTCTGTGGTCCAGGTAGAGGAAGCTTGCTTGTGGGAATCAAAAGGAGCTTCCACTGCCCAAAGAGACTAGTGTATGTGTATATTCCGAAACATGAGTCCCAGACTGACAGCATAGCCTCCTCTATCACAGCCTTATCAAAAACCGGGCATATTTAAACTATCAGTGTCTGATCTGCCGACTAAAAAGATAAATGAGATGCTCTTTTATTTGAATTTTTCTCCTCCCTTTGTGCGCTTGTAAGAATATTTAACAGTAGACAAAGGTGACCCATCAATTATGCATTCCCCGATCAGGGCCCGCCCGGCATTTTGAAAAGAGCTGACATTTGAGCCTTTCTACTAACATCTGCAAAATTATATCCTTCCATTGTAAGTCAATGAAGGAGAGTCAACGTGCCATAAAGAGAGTAAATTGCCTTGTCAGTATAATAAGGCCATCTTTAGAAAGGGGGCTGCACTTTTCTCTGTTGTATGGAAGCCATGAGGAAGCATTGTCACCTTTCAATTCACTGTCTGCCCCACTGACAATGGGCCTCTGTGTCTTTTGAGGCTACTGAGGATCGGGCACTCCGGCCAAGTTAAAGCTTGTTTTAGGATTCGGTCAACAAAGCGTTCGACCTTTAAAGCTCCGTCAGCTGCAGGCCGCTGGGCCAAGATTTTGTGTCGTTACTGTAACTGTGCTGGAGAGTGAGTCGAGCCGTACAGTATGTTTCGTTGGAATCAATGGAATTCTTCAGTCCTGCGTTGTGGAGATCAGTTTGCTCTATGATTCATTCTTCCCCCGGTGAGAAAGAGGAAGTTGGTTTCTCCTGCGTTGACCACAGGCCTCTTCACTTGAAACCTGTAACACGTTGGTCCAGTCCACGTCTGTCTATGCGATAACTAATGGCTAGCCTGGCATGGCTCAGCTCGGATCACTTCCGTTTGGTGATGTGGTGTGAACAAGCCACGCATGGAGCTGACTTTGATAGCCACTGTGAGATAGAATCCATTCCCATCGCTGGCAAGGCAGACCAAAACGACCCATTGTGTGCAGGCCCGGGGATGTTGTTCTAATCACGGCCAGGTAACACCCCCCCCCCCCCCCCTCACCTCCTCCTCCCCCACCCACACACACACACACCCTCCCTGTCTGTCTCTTTCTCACCCCAGAACCCCACACAGGATGCACATAGCTTTGTCCTCATGTAAATGTCTGCCTGGTGTCATTCTCGCTGTAAATGTCACCCCTCGCTTTGGCACAAACAAAAGGCAGCTATCCCTTGCTTCATCCCCTGCGCTCTGGGCTGGGTCGGAGCCAGCGATTAAATCTCCCAACAATGGCTTGTTTTTTGTTGTTGGTCCCGGCGGACCCGAGTTCTTTATGCAGCCTTTTGGTTCTGCGTCTTTGTTGGTTCTAATGGTGTGGGTGAGATGGGCAGTGGTGCCGGAGGTGCAGCGGGAGAAGTCTATATAACGGGACCTGAAAGGAGACGCATTGTTGCATCACGCGGCGTATCTTTTTCAATCGATCTTTCCATTGTGCTCTGCTCGGCTGCTTTTTCCTTTGATAACTTGTGTGTAATGGGCTGAATATTCCTCTGCTGCCATAACGGCCTCAAACTGAAATGGCCCCACATCTAGCTTAGACCTTCTCTCTTTCGCTCTTTCGCTCTTTCTCTCCTTCCTTTTTCTTTCTGTCCCACTGGCCCTCTCCAGCCCAAACCTGGATTACAGAAGAGAAACAATAGGCCCCGTCAGTGGGCAGAGCTGGTAGGGACCCTAACAATGGCGGAATCCCAACCAGAGACTTACGGCCCCGGCTTATGCCAACAACAAAGGTGGGCACAGCCGGTGGAAAGGGGCTCTGAGGGTTTGAAGATCCCCCTCTTCTCTCTCCATAAAAGCAGCTTTGCCACCCGCCTGCCTTCGAAGGGAGCGGTCTGCGACCAGGAACCGGGGCCAAAACGATGGCCATGCAGGCAAAGACCCAGAACCTCTCTCATCAGCCATGCAGCCTTTTATAAAAGCCAGGGCAAACCCAAAGGTATTCTAGCTAGCGTATCTATTCACATTATAGTCTTTGATCATATTTGGTACATACAGTGTCTTATTCTAGCAACAAACAAGTGATATTTTTATGGGGATGGCTGAAGTAAGTTTGGTAGAGGGATTACAACTTTTGTGTGTCAGATTCAAGGACTGCAGTTTTCTTTGTCTCTGTGTGTGTGTGTGTGTGTGTGTGTGTACGTGATACAGTCAGTCAGAATCTTAAGAGTATCAAGCGTTTAAGTGGTGAATGACAAAAAGGAATAAAAGAAATACACAAGTTATTAATAGTTTTTATTTTGCAGACATTAATTGAATGAGAGGGACAGCGGTGATATAAATAATAGGTCAAGGGTAGATTTCCATCATCAATCATATCAATCATCATCATCTTCATCAGAACCCTGATGGTTTTAATTGGCAAATTATCTTTAAATACATAAATTAGACAACCGTTTGTTATTTAAATCAAATACCAAATACGTAGCTTATATTAAAGTTTGTTCATTTACAATATTGTATTTGAAGATAAGCGTTTAAAATTTCAAGTGTCAGAAATGTTAGCCGAAGTAAGATGCTGTTTCCAAAGGCACATTTCTTGACATTAATTAGAAATATTTACAATTGGTTACAAAAAAAAGGGGGGAAAAAAACATACAAAATGTGTCCAAAACAGATCTGTTCCAGTCGCAGTGTAGAGCAAAATTTTAATTAAAAAAGCTATTGAAGAACACATATTACTTACAAAATTATAGCAAAACATAACACAAATATTTCCAGTATTGTATTGCTGAATTTTCATTACAAAAACATTGCAGTAGCCTGGTCAGTGCGGGAGAAAACTATATTTTGTCCTAGCATTGATGCAAGTCGACACTGGAGTGTAAAGAAAGTTAGCATATGTCCTTTGCAGTACATAATGATCATGGATTCAAAAGTTACAGGCTAAGTGGAATGTTTTAGGGGAAGCTCAAGAGGAGCATGGCAGGAAGTGACAACATCGTCACATCGTTCTCTAGAATATTCTAGTTGTAAACCACAACAACAACATGAGGCCATCTCTGCATCCTTCTCCCTGAGAGCTATAGAAGGTTCCAGAATAGGAAGTGAGGGGCAACATTATGGGTACTGTAGTTCCTACTGCCACAGTGAAGTGTTCCTCTAGTCCTCTGCTGAGTGTTTTTTTTAATCACAGTTTTGTGGTCGGAATGGCTTTTATTGCTCGTGGCCCCTGGGGTTTTTGGTACAGTTGGCTGTGAGTCGGGTCCGACGACGGTCAGGTGGCAGGCCGTGTGGAGGTCAAAGGTTGGTTTCGTCCCAGGTGGGGTCGTTCATGTTTCTCAGCACTCTCCTGACGATCTTCTCCAGGTCCTTCCTGGCCCGCTGCTCCTCCTCCAGGGTCTTCCTCATCCTCTTGTTGTCCTGGGGAGAGAACAAATAAAGACGGCATGTCTGCTCAGCAAGCACACAGTCTCCAATAACGTGTGATTTCTAGAACGCCGTTTAAACAAGTTCTGTAAATGGACAATCACTTCATAATCAACGAATCAATCAACCAATTAGTGATTCCAATTCTATGGTTGACCGAGCGACGTCAGTGTTTGACAATTGAGTTGTGCAGTCCAACAGACATCCCTGAGGAGCCGTACCCGTAGACGGGTCACCCTCGCTCGAGAGGCTCTCACCTGCTTCAGCTCGTGGACCTCATCCCTCAGGCCGTACACGGTGTCCACGAGACTCCTGCACGGGGAGCAGAGGGAAACGAATCAAACACACTGTCTCTACCTACCTACCGCGTCCACAACCACAGACACAAGCCCCTTCCGGGAAGCCCCGCCCGAATGGCGTCCCTACGAGGAGGGCAGGGAATCCCGTGGAGGGGCTGAAACCAACAAGATGTTGCTGAGATGGTGGCGCGTCTTACTTCTCCTCCATGACTGTCTGGCCGTTGCTCTTGGTCTCCTCCACGATGATCTTCTCCTCCTCAGGGAAGAGCACGTGCACGCCAGACTCCTTCCTGCTCGAACCTGATTGGACGGTAGGAGGATCCACTGTTAGATTATTGGTTACTGGAAAAGAAATGGCTGCCAGTCATTTTCGAGTGCTAAAGGTGTTTGACCTTTTAACGCCTTACTCTCTGTTTTCAAAAGATCAGAATATTTTTCGGGAATTAAAAAGTAGCGTCAGTGTGTTGTAAGTTGTTGAAAAGGAACGTTTCAGGACGGGGCAGGAAGAGGGGATAGAAGGAGGAGATAGAGAGGAGAGGAGGAGAAGAGGAGCCATTGTGGTGTGCTGGCTCCTGCTCTAGTCCTGGGGCAGTCGGGATAGAACTGTCTTGAGACTTCACCATTGTCTTCACAACATTGTCACCGCACAAACATCTATGCTTCGCATGTGCACCAGACCTGTGAAGAGGGGGGGGGGGGGGGCCATACTTCCTGTAAACTAAAGTTGAGACTAGCTGGGAGGGACCAATCAAAAGGGAGACGGAGGCAGCTGCCAGTCTTACGAGAGACAGAGGCCGTCCTGTAACTGTGGGCATTCCAAATACTGTCATAGTCCGAGTCCTCCGATAGGTCAGACGCCGGCTCTACCCCTCGGGGCGCGTTGCCGGGACAACCAGGCGCCTCCACGTTCACGCGGTTGACATCGACTAGCACGTGGTTGTGCATCAGATCTGTACCCTGCCATGCTGGAGGGAGTTGGGGTAAACCATTTGGACCGGGAAATGAGGGTGAGGGGGTATAAATCAAATGATATAAGGGGCAGAGGAGTGGATCAAACCATATGGTAACAGGGAAGTTGAGTGGATCAAACCATATGGTAAAAGGGATGTGGAGTGGATCAAACCATATGGTAAAAGGGGAAGTGGAGTGGATCAAACCATATGGTACAATAATAATGATGATGATAATAATAATAATAAAAGGAGAGGTGAAGTGGGTCAAACCACATCAAAACAAGAGCAAAGGTGTGGTTCAAACCAAATCAAATAAGAACAAGGGTGTGAGTAAAACAATATTAAATAGAAGAGAAGAAGAGCAAACAAGGTGACAAGGGAGTGGAAACACACAAGAAGGGTTAGAGAAAGGTAGCAAAATGTGAAGTTGAGGTTATGAAGGGACCACAACAAATGGAATTATGTATTTTTGATCAAACAGAAGGTTAGTTTACCAAAAAGGGATCATTTGTGGAGAATGGAGGGTAAAAAAAAGAACAAAAACACATTTAGAAAAATAGTTTTTTTTTTTTTAGGAAGAACCAAAATATAACAGAACACAACAAAAGAGAGAAGACCAACAGGATGAGGAGAACAAGGAAGGAAAAGAAAGACAAGGAGGAAGAAAGGAGAGAGAGAGAAAACAAAAAGGAAAAAAGACCGTTAGAAGAAGCACAAAATCAAGAGTGGACAGCGGTTAGCAATGAGCTAGCACCTAGAGCATTGAAGAGGACCATTCTGAGCTAAGTCACATTCTACAGGAACCTTCAAGACAAGGACCAGCTTCCATGATGGAAAATGAGGAACAGTGAATGGGTGTGTGTACACAGAGAGAATGTCGGGGTCCCTTACTGGAGTTGAGGGTCTGTCGTGTTTTGGCGCTGGTGCAGTAGGCCTCGATCACCTTCAGTATCTGGGCGTCCTCCTCCAGGGCGACTGTGCCTGACAGAGAGCACACAGAGGAGTGGAGAGAGAGGGAGAGAGAGAGAGAGAGAGAGAGAGAGACAGAGAGAGAGAGAGAGAGAGAGAGAGAGAGAGAGAGAGAGAGAGAGAGAGAGAGAGAGAGAGAGAGAGAGAGAGAGAGAGAGAGAGAGAGAGAGAGAGAGAGAGAGAGAGAGAGAGACAGAGAGAGAGAGAGAGAGAGAGAGAGAGAGAGAGAGAGAGAGAGAGAGAGAGAGAGAGAGAGAGAGAGAGAGAGAGAGAGCGAGAGAGAGACACAGAGAGAGAGAGAGAGAGAGAGAGAGAGAGAGAGAGAGAGAGAGAGAGAGAGAGAGAGAGAGAGAGAGAGAGAGAGAGAGAGAGAGAGAGAGAGAGAGAGAGAGAGAGAGAGAGAGAGAGAGAGAGAGAGAAAAAGAAAGAAAGAACAAATGCCTTTTTAGATAACCTCCACCTTCCTTACTCTCTGACCTACTCTGGGGATCAAACAATAACTCTGCGACGCAGTGTCGCTGTGAAACAGAGCCGGTGGACGGCAGAGGCGCTAAGAAAACATGTCCTAGTTCATCTTCTGTCCACCGTCGTTCTGACCGGACACGGGCCTGGGAAGAGGAGAAAGTGAGGAAGGCCCCGCCTACTTTTGCGGACGGTGAAATCCTCCTCGGAGGGCTTCCTCTCCGGCTTCCGCTTGGGGAGCAGCTTCTTCATGGTCTTGGGGCTCTTGCTCATGTCCTGCAGGGGCACAGAGAGTTCAAGTTGGGTTGTATTTGTCACGTCGGCATTCAAGACCAACGACAGTGAAATGTGTTCCTACCACCTCCGCAATGTGCAAAACAATACTGTGGTTAAGAATCAAATAAAGTACATATGAACGAGTGTGTGTTTTGTGTGCGCGCGTGGAACCGGTCTGAACCGAACCGTGTTAGTGCCTTTGCTCCTAAGAAAACACACTGAGCGGGTACTGCAGGGTTACAGCTCAGATCTGCAGAGAGGTGAGGCCCCACCAGAAAGGTGAACTAATAAAAGAAGGGCCCTGCGTCTACAGCCTTATAACCTTTTGACTGTGTTCTGGCATACTGCTTTAAAGAGTATACGAGTGTGGTCGGGAGAGCGGTACCTCCTTGTAGCAGAGGGCGGCCGAGGGGCGGAGAGGGGGCGCCGGCCGCAGGCAGCTGAGGCTCCAGGGCTGGGGCGTGCTGGGGGGCTCCAGGGGGCCCCACACGGGAGGGCTGTGGGCCACGCCCTGGGAGGAGGGGTGGGGTAGGGTGTGGTAGGCCGGGGCCCCGTTCCCAGGACGGCTCTCGGAGTACCGTGAGGGGGTCACGGGGTGAGAGGGCAGCTGGGCCGACGGAGAGGGTCAAAACATGGAACCGAGCGATTGAGAGAGGATTGGTTTCAGACATTAGGATAAAGGAAACCTATCAGTAATAGATTTTGCAACGACAGCTTAAACTCTTGTTATCAGAACTGAAAAGTCATACTTTGAATGGGGACCAACAAAATAATACTTTCTTCAAAGGACCTGGTGAAACTTCTGGATAATCTCCCAGATACTTCTAACAGATCAATACGTCCTGATCGCCTTACTATTCCTAAATGTGTGCGGAGGTTCATACCGTGTGACAGGGGATGAACTGGGGCTTGGCAGCGGGCGTGGCCGTGGAGGAGGAACAGGAAGTGGCGTGGGTGAGCTTGGTCAGGTGCTCCAGCCAGTCCTGGAGGTCCTGCTGGTTGTTGCACGCCACCTGCATCCGCTCACACTGGCCGCCTGTACATCACAACACATTACATTACATTGCATTACATTACATTGCATTACGTTGCATTACATTACATTATATTGCATTACATTACATTACATTACATTAAATTAAATTAAATTCAATGGAATTACATTAGTCATTTAGCAGACGCTTTCCTCCAAGTCACTTACAAATGGTGCTTTCAACACAAGAAGATGATGAACCACAAATCATCTAGCTAAATGAAGATAAGTGCATCCCTAACCTTAACGCCCAGATAATAGCGATACAAGTGCCACATTCAATGCCAGGATCCAAATCAAGTGCATCCCCAACCTAATCGTTGGCTAAGTGATATTCAAGTGCTTCAATGAAAGCAAAAAATAAATAAATGCAAAGCAGGTTTAAAAGGAGTTAAACGAGGGAAGGGTTCCTACCGGAGATCTCAAAAGCATTCCTCATGTGTTCTCCGTCCTCTATCCTGGAGATCATCATTCCCGTCAACGGAAGCCTCCCCTTCACAGGGAGAGATGAGTCATCGTGGGAAACAGGGTTTTACAGATTAGAGAGAAAAAGACACACAGCCGAAGGGCGTTCAAACTGTGTGTGTGTGTGTGTGTGTGTGTGTGTGTGTGTGTGTACCTGATAGACGAAGCCACTCATCCGCGGGCTGGCGGAGAGCAGGAGCAGTGTGTTGGGGAAGAGGAGGAGGTAGCGCTCGTTCTTCTCCTGAAACACGAACGGACCGCTGAGCAAACAGCTGAAACACCCACCATCCCCCCCAACCATCTTTCAGCATGTTGGTCTGTGGGTTCTGATGGGTTAGGGTTCTACTGTGGCCCCTGAAAGGGGTTCTAGTTCTAATGGAATATCAAGGGTGTGAGATGTGTACCAGACCAGGTAATTCTAATAGGGCTTTAAAATTAGGTTCTGGTCTGGTTCTACCTAGAGGCCCTGGTTGTACACCATGATCTGGTACCGGTACTGGACCGGGCTTCTGATTATAATTGGGTTCGAACATGATTAAATGCTTCAGGGACCATGTACTAGACCGGACTTGATTCTGATCAGGTTCTGGTTAGGTTCTAGGATTGTTTCAGAGAGGTTCTGGTTCCAGTTGTCTACCTGGGTGCTGTGGCTGTGCACCACGGTCTGGGACATGTACTGGACCGGGCCCAGGGTCCTGATGTCCTCTCCCTCCCAGCGGCGGACCGACTCGGTCAGGATCTGCAGCTCCAGCTCCTTACGCTTCCTGACCTCCTGGCACTGGGCCTGTAAACACACACACACACACACACACACACATACATACACACACACACACACACACACACACACACACAGAAGTAAAAGCCTGGACATTTTTATGTGGTCACGTCTGTTTTATCTCAGATGTGAGAAGGAGAGAGAAAGGGAAGAAGTGAGGGATGACAGAGGACACGAGGAAGGGGGAGGAAAGGGGGGCAGGGAGGAAGCAAAAGATGAGAGGAAAGGATGAGTAGGAGAGGGATGAGAGGAGGAAGAGGGAGAGACCAGGAGATGAGGAAGGAACTAGGGGCTGGACTGGAAGCCGGATTGGGGCATTTAAAGAGGCTTTTGGATTCTGACAGGATTGTGGATCTGAACTCCAAGCGCCTCTAATACTGCATTCAACACCATAAACACACACACACACACACACACACACACAAAACCATAGCTCAAGATCCAGGAGGTGTACGGGAGCTTCAGATTGCGGAAAGCACAATTGTATGTTTGAGTGAAAGGGTTATTGCATGCGCACGCACGCACGCACACACACACGCACGCACACGCACACACACACACACACACACACACACACACACACACAGATCCCTGCCAGGGCACTAGGCCACACAGCGGCTCAGAGCAGCAGCCCTGCCAGGCTCTAACCAGTACCCTCCATCTAGGATTAGCACCCCTGGAGGCTGCACGCATCCAACTCAAACGCACACACACACACACACACACACACACACTTACAGAGAGGCTTTTGAAGGTTGTCATACACCTCTGTATGTCTGGTCGGTCAGGGTGCTGGTCCTGTAAGAAGAAGAGAATACACACACTGACACAATTACAAAATACCGTCAACACACAGACGTAACTACACAACACTGAACACACAGACACAACTACACGATACTGTCAACACACGTACACAATTACACGACGCTGTCAACACACAGGCACCTGCCTGGTCTATTGTTCTACTACAAAAACGTGAATGCACGTACAGCCAAGTGCGCACCGAACACTAGCTCTCCGAAAGACACACAGGCACGGAACTACACACCCAGTGCCACCCACACACGCGTCTTCCCATACCTCCATGTGTCTCTCCAGCTCCTTCAGCAGCGTGGGGTATTTGTCCAGCCTCATGAAGGGCTTGCTGAGCCCAGTGGTGAGGGTCAGGATCCCCGGGACGGTGGCCCCCCTCGCCTCCATGTACTCCCCCAGGGGCTCGCTGCGCACACACACACGCACACACACACACACAAATTTTGTTTCATTAACCCATAAAAAATACTTTAATCAATTTATGCAAGCAAGAAATACCGGCTATAGCGCTGTATTTTGTCCCACTGCGCTGCCCCCTTCCGATTTGGTTTAAAATGAGGTAGGTGTTTGCCCCCTGACCCCCATGCTCCCAAGGGGTTCGTACTTCAGACGCAGAGGTACAATGAACCACTGGGGCCCAGCGCTGGCCGTACCTGTGCTCCGTGAGGACGCTGACAGCAGACGGATGGTTGGAGCAGTAGGCCACGTACAGAGCTTTCATCTGGGGCATCAGGTTCAGGAAGAACCCCCCCACTCGCTGCTGACTCTCTGGAAGCCTACACACACACACACGCACACGCACACGCACACACCAGAAAAAGGTTTAATTTCAGCGCACGCTGGATCACAAGTGCACATTTTCAGTTGTGTTTCCAATCCCTACCACTAGGTGTCACTGTGACTCCATTAAAAGAACGCCGCTGAACGTCCAGCACGCCACACCCCTTTGAATTCATTCTGTCCCTATCATAAATACAGCTCTGTTCGAAACGGTTTCATTTGGAATCTGTTTGAAAACTCGTTTGAAGACTGTTTCAAACTGGTACGTTTTGTAAGGCACGACCATCCCAAACCGAAATAGCAATCAGATTTTTTGGGAGGTCAAGTTGTTTTGAAGGTGGAGCTGCAGCCTTTGTTGTTAGACCAACGGGATGTGGCCGTTCTTTGGTTCCTGGCACAACGTGCAGGACCAGTAAAGTAAGACCTACACCACAAACACCCACCCAACGAATGCTTGCTATAGGCCGCGGTTTAAAACAAGCCATTCGAAATCTTCTCAAATACCACCTAGAGGGATGAAGGTTCTACGGCCAAAACACGTTTGGCATAGTTTTGTAACTTCTAAATATTACGAGCCACTAAGTTCACTGGAGTGCTCTTGAACCTTTTTTTCTGAAATAAATTTCAGAGGTTGGTTATATTCACTTGGTTTCATCTATTAATGGGTTACAGTTTAAATTATTCCACACGGGCCATCTCCATTCACCTAGCACTCTACGGCAGCCTCTGGCACACTATTGAAAATCAATGCAATTTAGGCCTCACAACACACGCAGACCGGACTCTCTAAATGGCGGGAGCGGCCCTGCACAGTAGTGGAGGACTTGGGAACTGCCATGTCTGCAGCACCACGACGTGCGTTTGCTAGGATACTGACTTGGTACATTCCTCCAAAGACTGGACCAGCATCTGCTGGAAGGTGGAGATCTCCTCGAGGTTCCCCTGAATGTGGCTGATGTTGGTACTGCTCAGTCTGGAGAGGAGAGGAATGAATAAGAGAACAGGGTTCTTACATATTACAGCAGAATTGAAAGGGCTCCACCAAAAAGGGCAGGACCAGGAGCAGAGGCCCAGCCCTGGAGGTCAGCCGTTCACCTGTCAGTGGTGTGCAGAGGGCGCAGGTAGGTGGACAGCAGGCTCTGCAGCTCTCTGGAGTACTCCGTCTCCGTCTCTAGAATGTTCTGTAAGACCTGGGGGGCACAGAGGAGAGGCTTAACGTTCCCTCTGCTTCTCCTTCTTACACACACACACACACACACACACGCACGCACGCACGCACGCACGCACACAGATATTACATTTTCCATGAGTAGTGCATGGCATGCAAATCAACAACCGTTTTGTACTCCAATTTAAATCTTCCCTTTGACATATGCAAATACTTTTGAAATCCTCCTAATAAGGTGTCATACACGACATACACACAAACACACACAGACAGAATGGGGCCATCCGTTACTTCCACAAGACCCATCTTCATTATACATCATGTTCAAAGCCGTCGGACGTTTTCCTAAGGACAAGTCATTACATTTCTCCATTCCCCCTTAAAATACATACAGCCTTTTACTGTCATTACTGGGGCCAGAACTGGCTGTAGGCACCGAGAGTGTGTGTGTGTGTGTGTGCATGGTTAAAGTAAGCCGCTCACTAATGCTTCCTATGGCAACTTTCTGAACCAGCTCTTCTTTATCTTCCACTAACTGGTCTAAAAGCAGTGGGTCCAGGTTGACATGATTAAATTACACCTAGACAGTTATTTTCTTATCAGTGTGTACTAGAGATAGACACACACTTATTAAACACTCATACCCCTTCCTACACACTTACAGTCAGTCAGTCAGTCAGTCAGTCAGTCAGTCAGTCAGTCAGTCACACAGTCAGTCAGTCAGTCAGTCAGTCAGTCAGTCAGTCAGTCAGTCAGTCAGTCAGTCAGTCAGTCAGTCAGTCAGTCAGTCAGTCAGTCAGTCAGTCAGTCAGTCAGTCGTCAGTCACTCACTCACTCACTCACTCACTCACTCACTCACTCACTCACTCACTCACTCACTGCATAATGCAGCATGCCATGGCCGCTTGCAGGGAGGGGGTTTGGAAAAGGCCTGTCCTCCCTGTAGGTGGGGGATGTGGTTTAGACCGTGTCAAAGGCAGGGACACCTAAGTCATCCGCCTGCTGTCACACACACACACGCACGCACGCACGCACGCACGCACACACGCACGCACGCACGCACGCACGGGAGCAGAACGACGATGCGCTATCACCCGTCTGTGTTAAAGGGCTGGGGGGGGGGGGGGGCAGGGGGTACAGCTGCCTCTACAAGTCGGTGAGATGGAATAAACGACCTACATTACAGCGCGCACACACACACACACACACACACACACGTACCCTCAATATGACTCCCCCAGACGCGAGCGGCACTAAATGATCGCACGCGAACGCACACGCGCGCACACGCACACGCGCACACACACACGCACACACACACACACACACACACACACACACACACACCGCGGAGCGAGCTAGTCTAGTTCTGTCAGGGCCGAGACGCAGGCTGTGGGATTCATTAGGACGGCTCCCTAAGACAAAGGGCCGAGGGGCCTGGCTCCAGTCCTCACCACGTTGTAGTAGGTTTTGCTGATGGCCACCATGTCCAAACCCTTGGGCGGGCTCTTCAGGGTCCCCGACTTGGGCGACAGCGGCTTGTCTGCGTGACGAGGAGAGGGAGACGGAGAGAGACGAAGAGGGACAACGTGAAAATGAACAAAGAGAAAGAGAGAACAAAGTTTAAACAAAGGACAAAAAGTTAAAGAACAAGAAAGATAGAAAAGAAGAGATTGTGAAACATGTTTGTGTACTTCTGTCTTCACGAGGCTGTCATAAGACATTCTGTCCTAGGAGGGCAGGCTCCAGTGGAGAGCGGGGTCCTGATTCCAAGCTGGACTGAGAGGACTACCAGGGGCTATTAGTGCACTTTGGAGAAACGAGGACAAACCACGACGGAAATCTCTCCCTGCGACAAAGATTTCTCTAATGTCTCATCTGTGTGTGTGTGTGTGTGTGTGTGTGTGTTCCACAATTTGGCAGTGTGCCCTGCACCCCTGTCTCTCTATTTCCTAACTAGCCACTCCCAAAAAAGAATGAGAAAGACTTTGAGTTGACAGAGTTGTGTTTTTTTTTGTGTTAACACTGCGAGTTACAGCGCATAAGAGCTCGTTTGACAGCATACGCCGATATGCTAATCTCACTTTCAGCACATGCTGGCATCACAGATCCATCGTGTGAAGTAGCACCATATATTCAATAGCATTATCAAATGCCGTTAAGTTAATTTCATTAAGAATCCACCCTTTCGGCATAACATTTCATAACTTACTACTACTGCTACTACTACTACTACTACTACTACTACTAACTCATCTGTTACATTGTGGGCTATACTGTCCAATAGATCAGGGATCCTGTTTGGAGGAGGGGAATTCCCCCATCCGACGGCTAAGGAACTTCCGCCAATTGTTTGGCAACTCCCCGACTTCCTTTCATGTTCCCCCCGCAGTAGAAGGCAACATGGCCTCCTACGGACAGTGTGCTTATGTCAACTCAAATCCCCAGCTTGAATAATTCCTACCCACAGCATGTCCAAAGAGAGGCCACCACAAAGAGCCAACACAGTAAAGCTGCAAATTCCACTGCTCTAAGTTGTGAATAAATCAAATGAATTATTATTATTAACGTTATAATTTACTGTCAGCTCACAGGCCGTGCCCCAGATAAGGAGGCACCAGGACCGCTGTAGGCGCGACATTTCTGCGGGTCACGGCTGAACACGCTGCTGAACACGCTGCTGAACACGCTGCTGAACACGCTGCTGAACACGCTGCTGGACCTCCATAGCGCCGTGTCTTAGCGAGCTCAGGCTTCGCCCGGCATTCCAACCCGGCGTAATTCCTCCAGCATTCATTCCCTCCACGGATTAGCCCCGCGCCCCGCGCTCCTGCCAGGACGGCCAGGGCACCCGTCGAGATGGATTCTGATTTAACAGCTCTGCAGGAGGTGGCAGCCTGAATTTCCTCCCCGATTCCTCCACACACAGGGGTACTAAATCACACGGACTACAATCCCCAGAGTGCACGTCACCGACCGGTTGGGGGGTGGGGTCATAAATAAGACGCCGGTCTTTATGGCCGCTCAGGGCTGGAGCCATCTAGCACAACGATTCCGGTACGGACGAATCAATCAGCCCGTTTGCTGCATGGAAGTATTTACTGCGCCTTCTGTTGGGAACTATTGGGATGTAAGTCGGTGCTGTGTGTTAAGGAGCAGTGTGTTAAGGAGCTGGGATGTTAACACAGTCTTGTATGCCTTCGTATTTTAATCAGTACAACCTACCAACTGGGTCCCTGAGCTATTCAATCATAAAAGGATACTACATATTCTTTCACATTCAATGGACATTCTCCAAACGAGCGAGCACATGTGTACATGTAGTAAGTAGCGAGAGTCGTAGGTTTCATTTAGGAAACAAAACAGGACACAAGAAGACAATAAAAAGAGGTGAACTGTTCTCCGTCTGGGACCCACCGCTCCCCTTGACCTCCCGCACATAGTTGCTGGGGAACCAGCCGCTCTTGCCGTTGAGCGAGCCCTCCCACCAGCCGCCGTCCTCCTGCCGGCTCACGCTGACCACGTCGCCCTTGGCGAACGAGAGCTCGTCCTCGTTGGTCTGCTGGAAGTTGAAGCGCGCCTTGGCCAGCAGCTGCCCTCCCCCGCTCTCCGACATGTCCTGGGGGGTGGGTGGGGGGGTGGACGAGGGAGCGGGGAGAAGGAGGACAGGAAGTGGTGGAATGGAGAATGAAAGGAAGGCGGATGTATTGTGTGTGTGTGTGGGGGGGGGGGGGGGGAACGGGGAGAGAAACAAAGGGGGAGCGATGAGGGGAGGAGATAAGAAATGAATAATTTATGAAGACGAACGAAAATATGAGTTGGGTGTATGGAGGCGTTCAGTCGCACGGCGGTTCTTTTGTGCTCGTCGTTATTGTTGTCGTTGTCGTCGTCGGAACTCACCAGGCTCCGGTACTGGTTGTGCACGAGCTTGGAGGAGCGCCCGTGGGCCGCCTGGGTGTTGAGCGAGTCGAAGGACTTGATCCGCGACGAGGACGAGGGACGGGCACACACGCCGTCGCCGCCCACGCTGACGTCTGCACGGAGAAAGGACGGCGACACACCGGGTTACCAGCAGCAGTGACAGCCTACAGTGACCACGGCTCACAGGCCACTGCCCTTTGTTATGTTCCAAACTAAAACGCACTGAAAAAAGCCCACGCTCAGGGGTTGAGGAAGACCCACTAAAATGGATCCACACAGGGACCTGATCCTCGTACCTTCAGTAGCTTTGTTGAGGGCCACCAGAGTGTTCAGGACCTTGGTGAAGTTCACTCCCTGGAGCAGGTCGTTGACCTCGAAAGGCTGGAAAGGAGAGGAGAGGAGAGGAGAAGAGAGGCAGAACAAGTCATTAAGAATGGCAACTCCTACTAAAAGATCTTGGATCTATTATCAGCCAATTGGTTGATACTGTACACAAGTAGACAATATTGCCAAAGCAGTTTACAAAATAATACAAGTACAAAACAAAGCATAGATCAGATTTAGGACACAGATAGTTTAAAAAATAATGAAACAATTACAAATGTATTTGGATAAAAACATTTATACTCAGGTACTGTCCAAACTAAATGCAGTGTGTTGTGGACCTGTGTGTGTGTGTGTGTGAGTGCGCACAATCGGTGCAAAACAAGGCCATCCTGCATCACTTGTTTCCCTGTTTGTGTTGTGTTGCATGTATATGTGTTTAATGTATCTGTTTCGGGATTGTAATTTTTGCGTGTGTGTGTGCATGTGTGCATGTTCTCTCCCTCTCTCTCTCCCTCCCCCACATCCTTCCCTCTCAGTCTCTCCTCTGTTCTACCCCTAGTCTACAGCTTTCCTCCCCTCTGGCTCTAGTCTTTCCCCCTCCCCTGTCCCCACCCCAATCCACCGCCCCGCCAAACTCACTCTCTCTCTCACCAGCTCCATCTCGCACCTCAGCCTGTCTGCCTCCCTGACTATCCCCGACCCTATTACCAAGCCCAACCCCCCCCCCCCCCCCTTCCGGCTGCCCTCCTCCAGGGCAGGCCAGTCTGACAGAGGATTAAACCGGCCACGAGTCTGAGCTCCCCTCCACTAATCTGCCCTCAACCCCCCCCCCAGCCAAACCCCCTCTTGCTCCCCCACATCACACACGCTGCTTAAGATAATTGAAGATGAATGGGTGGAAGCCAGGAAGACGCCACAAGCCCAGAGATCCTTGACAAGTTGATTTGGGACTAGTCCGATATCCCTTGTCAGGCTGTCGGAATCAAACAGAACATCGCGGGGTCCGGGAGGGGAAAATTACTTCCGTGGGTAAGTCTACAGTTGGCAAGCCACCCAGGATAACCGATAGCTGTAAGAATACAGGGAACGATCAGATTGAGAAGGCCGACGGACCAGGGGCTGGCTTCGTACCATGTGATCCAGCAGTCCCTGTTGGAATTCAGGCTTGGCATTCTGGGCAGCCCCTACGGATCAATGGGATAGAGGGGGGGGGGGGGGGGGGAACCTACGTAGTTGGAGGTCTGGCGTGTTGCATTACATCAGCCCCCTCTTCCACTCTAGATACACACCGCACGATACGACTCAAGACACTCCTGGTGAGGGGAAGCGCACCCGCCCAACGCGCAGACCCACAAGCCATACGCTCGGCGCCAGCGGACCGCGGTCAAGCCAACGGGAGCCAAACCCCAACCTTTTCAGCCTCCGGTGATTCATCGTGTTACACAGTGCACGGGGGAGGGGGGGTTGCTCGGCTTAATGCCAACTCCAGTCCGTCAAGAGCTTGGCCCCGTTCACCTATTTGTCCGTGCCCACTTACTCACCGACCTTTTGAAACGGTGGGGGAGCTTATAATACAATTTAGTCGGTGCCATACGTAACTCACTTTTAGCCGTAATAGCTGTGTAGTACCTTGTGCACATCAACAGCTTGGACTATTTCAGAAATTTGTCCTAAAGAGAGAAACAGCCCGTCTTATTTCCATCTTTTCGTCCGACACGATAAGAATGGACAAACAGCACCTTGTTTCCAAAACAGACTCTACCTACTCCCTGTTTCATCCACCAATCAGAAACAACTCCATTCATAGATCTTTCATAGCTCATCTATTTTTCCATATTTCTGCTCATGATTTTTCCATGGCTCTGTGATCAATGAGGATGATGATGATGTGGGCAGCCACGCATGATCCCAAATGTTGTAGCAATAGGCTGACTGTGATCCTATCGGGTTAGGGCATGTTCTGTCAAATAAAAGAAAATGAGGTGCACTCATATAGCTTCGAGATTTATGTAATTAAGTTCAAATATCTCATTCACAGATATACAGATCATGTTATTCAGCCAGTACGCCATTTACGCTATTGTCAATTATCATTTGAAAAAGAAAGAGTCTAAGGTTAGTTTGATCAAAGAATTGTGAATTGGGATGACTACAATCTTTATTATCCTCACCTCACAAGGCTTAGCTGCAAGATCAGGGATATAGATTGCCCAAGTTGTTTTGATGACAAATAATGAAGAAATACCTTGAGGCTTTGTTTCAACATCGCTCCCTTTCTCATCTCTGGTGTAGTACATTTTTCTGTACTGATTTGTTTACCTTACTTCTTATTGGCAATAAATTGCAATGTAGCAACAAACTCAAATATACATTGAATTACATTGCAAAACAACGCTTTAAGTGATTATTTGTTGCTACTGAAACAAAGAACAGCAGACCATTAAATAGAAAAGAGTCTCAAAGCAATGAATTAGCAGCCCACTCACCTCCACGCAGAAAGATCCGCAGCCTTTCAGAAACTCCTTGACGTTGCTCTGACACTCGCTGTCATTCCTTGGTTCCTGGAAGACCTGCGAAAGAAATTGCTCACAACGTGATGAAGTCCAAAGTGTAAACTACATACTTTTATTTTAGCTACCCTGTGCACCAAGTAACTGGACTTTCGCTTTAGATAGACTAAAGATTGGTCAAATGTAAGATTTGCTGTGTACATCAGATTATTTCCCAGACTTGGTTTTGCACTTGCTTTGGGAAGTTGGATTAAAAGGAGGAGGAAATGACGTTTGAGTCTCCAGTGCAAGCTCCTTTCGCAAGCGCGAGAAGTGCAATGCACTTTGTATCAAGCGCAACACCTGTAGTACAACCATGGTTAATTTCTATCTTTTTTCTTTACACTTTTATGATATTTGAAAAAGAAAACGCAAAAACCGTTCAAATATAAACAGTCCTAGATTGTATTTCACCTGCAACTAAACTATCGACACGAACTAAACTGTTTCTATGCCATGGTGGGGCCCTTTCAAGATGTGATGGTAAAATAATTTACATAAAAAATCTCTAAACAAAAATATATTTATTAATTGGTCGCTGGGGTATAGACCTCTACTATACCTCTACTATACCTCTCCCTTTTTTACCATGAAATGCTGGATGCTGGATGCTGGATGGTTAGGATAATTTGAGACCGCGCGTGTGCACGCCATCGTGCACGCAGACAGACACACATACAAACACCTGGCCGGATGTTCTACTCCGAACAAAAATGGAATAAAGGAAAGCCTGTCAAATCCCATTTGTTTCGGTTCAAAAAAATGTGTTTCTTTCCTTTATAAACCACACAACCATGTTTTAAGAAAATTAAGCTCCAATATTTGCCTAATTATTTTTAAATGCTACTTACTTTGTCAACAGCACCAGGTCTCAATCTCTCCACTAGCTTGCACAGGACTACCCCATCTTTTAGCGAAGATTGTAGAAATCCCTCTGGGTCCGAAATGGTCTTTTTCGGCGACTCCAATACCCCCAACGTTATTAGCCATGTCACGGTCTGTTCCGCCGAATTCATGACTGCCTTATTTTACGCTTTTCAAAAATACAGTTATCCGATCATTCCATTATAACGCAAGCATCACACACATAAAGATACAAGTAAAATCATTAGGCGTTAAATGGCTAACAATCCGGTTCCCATATCCAAATAGTGCTTTTTCCCCCTGCCTCTTGCAGCGAACGTTGCCCATATCAAAATGTACTGATCCAGTCTAGAGCTGCCACTAACTGATCAGTCAAGGCTGCCGCTGCAGCATCACTCAGATGACATCACATTATGTAAATCTTATATGGCCGCTTCCAATGCTGTCCCCCTGTTGGCAGTTTAATATTTTTATCATAATATTGCCTTAGGAAAATTACCAAAACACGCAATGTATAGGTATCATATAGACTAAGCGCCCCAAAATCAAATATTTTCACAACGCAGGTAGTTTATGCACTGTAACATTTTGTACTGTATAATTTCCAGTCGGCCTGTGAGGGAAAACGCACTATCTGGCTGAGTGTATCACATTATTAATTAACTGAGGTTAGTACCCTTTCCCTTAAAGACCTAAAGCATAAAAACAGTAGATATTTTGGGTTACAGCGCCCCCTGTTGCATTATCAGTTTACTAAACCAAGTCTACGACATTCGTGACGTGTGAGATAAAAATTTGTTTTACAGTGACCTCCAGACAGCGAATGCATCAAACATTGAATAAGCTCAACATGGGGGCAAACAACTCGGGCATAACGCACTTCATATGAAATCAAAGAAAACAGTAAAAGTATGTCTACACTTTTTTGGTAGAATAGACTTTAATCCATTTAATTTGCATTGCAAATATTCACAAGTAAAAGTCAAACTGGAGAGGTTCTTCAATTTCTATAAATATGCCATTTATTTAATCTTGTTTTCTTGTTTCTGTTGTTACATTTCAAACTTTTAGAAGAGGGAGAACTATCTAATTTCACCTAGTTTATAGAGAGCGGATGTCTACAGGCACCAGTCAAACTGAGCATAAAAGCAGGGCTTTGCTGGATGAGAGAGAGGAGTTGAGCAGCGCAAAGCACTATTTAAAATACTGCAATAAGAACCGCATTCAAAAAAAGAATACACTGAAAATGTATTACCCCAAAGTTTAAAAGTTCTGCAAATCATACAGTACATTTCCTTCCTCGGCATCTCTCCCACCCCTTAGCTCTGTTTCATACCCCCCCACCCCCCCCGTCGGACATGGCTCCCAGAGTCCACTGCTGTAGGCAAAAACTAAACACCATCCAAACACCAATTGTTCCAGAACAATCACATTCTACTTCAAACCTTCAAACGAATGCTGTGGTCTCTGTAAAACGTCCACTCAAAATTGCCCTTTGCCAAACTCTTCTGAAACGAATGCATCCAAAAAACCCCCGCAGTCCCTTTCCCCCCCACCTCCTGGGTCTCCCTCCAGCAGCGTGTGAGTGTGAGGACAGAGGGCCAGGGCCAGAGCAGCGATCACGTGTGGACAGCAGAGGGAGACAAAAATGAAAAATGCAACTGAAGATGCTTTCTACTGAACAGGCACATTGGAATATCGTGAGTGTTGATGTCAATGTAGTCGTCTAAACGGTCACTGTTTACAACAGTGGAAATAGTTCGGTTTCTCACAGAAAAACATTTTCTCCTCCTCCTCCCCCTCTTTTTTTTTTGTTGGACTTTTCTTTAACCCCACCCCGACCCCGTTAGCAACACTGTCCCGCCCACCTAAGAGGGGGGAAGGGATAGAGGGGAGAGGAGGGAGTCATCTAAACCCCCGCACAGCTCTCCCAGTCTTTGAATGTATGCATGCCTGTGTGTTTTTGTGCAGGTGTCTTACAGACGCGCGTGTGTGTGTGTGTGTGTGTGTGTGTGTGTGTGTGTGTGGTCAGTCAGACGAGATGCTGGCGCGCGCACGTGTGTGTGTGTGTGTGTGTGTGTTCTCAGCACGGCTCCAGTCTCAGATGATCTCGAAGGTCTTCTTCAGCTCCATGATGAGCTGCCAGTCCATTTTCGACATCTCGTCCCGGAACCAGTTCTTCAGGGCGTCGATGGAGGCTCGTGTGATCTGAGGGGGGGGACACGGAGAGAACGCACCCGTTAGACCTCTCTGCCAGCTCGCTGTCACTCCACCAGCCGGCAGCCCTGTTGACCGACGGCCTACTCATTTGCGCTTCCAAACTGAAAGCGGAGCGCTGAGTCAAAGCCGTCTCCGTACCTTGCTGACCATCAGGTCGGTGGCCTCAAAGTGCCGGCCGTACATCTTGGGCGACTCCCCGGGGATGGGCTCGATCTTCACGCAGATCTCCTGGCCCTTCTTGGCGCTGTCCACCGTCTTGTGGTTGATCTCGATGCTGGTGACGATGCCGATGTCCACAAACTGGCGGCGGGGGGAGAGGAGAGGAGAGGAGAGGAGGAAAGAGATTGCCTGACAGCTCAGTGGAGATGACCTCGCCAGTCAACATACAGTACACACGGATCGCTTTATTTGTCACATCCCGGAGGGTTAAAGAAACCAATGTCTCACCCAGAGCAATGGATGATCAACTAGGGGAAGACGTGGAGAGAAATAAAACCCCTCTCCACTCACATTGCTGAACGCCACTCTCTCTCACACAGTCACACACACACACACACACACACACACACACACACTTACCCCCTTGCTGGGCACGCAGAGCGGGGTTCCGTGCCGCAGCACGCCGGACTCCACGGACACGCCCATGACGATGGGGTCCCGGGAGTTGAAGATGAACTGGGGCATGACGCGCAGCTTGCAGGGGAACACCGCCACGTGCCTGTGGGGGGGGGGGGAGACACACACACACACACACAACGCCGGTCACAACGCTACACCCACCTACAGGCAGCCAAGGATCCACGGGAGGATGACCAATGCTCTGGATTATTCTCTGCATCTTTACTCAGACCCCAAAGCCATCAGCAGCTTCACATTCTAGGGGGCAGCGTTCAACAAAATGGAGATAACCGGATAGCCAACGCTTATCGTGAGGGTTGGAACCTGAACAAATATTAAACTGATTTGTTGGTTTCTTTGTTGGGTTCAGGCCCGCGGGTACGCACTTGAACTCCTCCTGCTTCTGTTTCTTGTAGTCCTCCCGGAACTTGGTGAAGGAGTCAAAGAGGTGGTAGATGATCTCGGCGCTGAAGATCCGGACGCCCAGGCTGTCGGCCATCTCCTGGGAGTCCCGCTCCACCTTCACGTCAAAGGCCAGGATGACGGCGTACCTGAGCACACACACACAGAGAGAGAGAGAGAGAGAGAGAGAGAGAGAGCACAGCGGCGTTAGGGGACACGGGGAGTACAGCTGAGATGGGCCGGTTACCGTGGTAACACTCAAATCCTACTCTTTGAGCGGATCTTGTTGCCATGACAATAATTTGTAACAAAAAATTTCATTAATAATTAAATGAAAACCCTTTGTTTTATCATTACTTTGTGTGCTACGAGAAGTAATTGAGTTTTACAAAGGATGACTCAGAGGACTGGATGGGTGAGAGTGGGGGAGGAGGACTGGATGGGTGAGAGTGGGGGAGGAGTACTGGATGGGGGAGGAGGAGGAGGAGGAGGAGGACAGGGCACTCACTGGAGGTCGTGCTCCAGCATGGTGGAGGCCTTCATCACATCCTTCTTGTGGACCGGCCCGATGTTGATGCCAGCGTACTGGTGGAGCGACACAAACACACGGAGTTAGACCCCGGGGCCGGGACACCTGGCTAACACACTAACACACCTGGACATGTCTGTGTTGACCGTTCAAATAGTACACAGCACACGTCCACATTAAAAAGGCTATTTAAAGTCTCAGCAGAGGAATATTCTCTCTGTGTGTGTGTGTGTGGGTGTCTGTGAGAGGGAGAGTAAGGGAGTGGTGTGTGTGTGTGTGTGTGTGTGTGGACTCACAGGCACTTTGGAGGTGCGTAGGAACTCGAGCAGGGCTTCCAGGGAGCCCAGGGTGGAGGCCTGCACGTACACGCCCTTCTCCTCCAGCTTGATGGAGTTCAACGTCTGCTTCAGCTCGCGGATCAACTCATCCTGCAGGGGGCGGTGTGCAAAAGGTGGAGCAGGTTAGACAGAGAGAAAAACTCATGCTCTGTCCATACACTACTCAAGAGTAAACCCCTACCATAGGTAAATGTAGTGTGTGTGCGTGTGTGTGCGTGTGTGTGTGTGGCCCTTACCCTCAGCACAGGGATCTCGTCCTCTTTGTGTGCCACCAGCAGGGGGAGGCCGGCCAGCGTCTTCTCCAGGTCCTTTCCCAGGATTTTCACGCCCTGCGCCGTCGACACCTCCTTGTGCTTCTCGTACTGGTTCTGTGGGAGGAGACAAACACACACACACACACACACACACACACACACACACACACACACACACACACACACACACATTAGGCCATGGATTAGGTGCGCGGCGCGCCAGGAATACTGGCTCATTCCCATGCCGTTCTCTTGGGTCATGGCTCTGCGCTGGGCACTGATCCGCCGGGCTGCTTGCCTTGACGCGGAGCTCCTTCATGGGCGGGGGCAGCAGCAGGCCTCTGATCTGGGTGACGATGGGGCCCTCCACCCCCGGCACGATGATGGTCTCCCCCTCCCGCAGCACCCCGTTGATCAGGATCACGTCTATGGTGGTGCCCATGCCTGGCAGGGCTTTCACCTGGAGGGGCCATCACACACGCACACACACACACACACACACACACACACACACACACACACACACACACACACACGTTAACACTCTTACTGCAACAACATCCCTGACATAAGGTGTCTAAGAAAGCTAAGATCAACCAACAACCACCAGCTATATACTTCTTTCTGGGCAAAGGCGACCCCATAAGCAGCTCCCACAGTAAGCCTGCTCTGGCGGGCCTCACCTCCATGACCTGAGCGCGCAGCTCGTCGCAGTGGGCCAGCCGGCGGGCCAGCATGGTCTGGGTCAGCTCCACCAGCAGGGCGATCAGGTTGCCCATGCCGTCGCCCGAGTGGGCCGAGGTGGGCACCAGGGACACGAAGGTCCGCGGGTCCTTGTTCTCGTGGAACAGCGCCGCGTTCAGGCCCTGCGAGGAGAGAGAGGAGGGGACGACTTTTAGCGGACGGGATCGCGGCCTCTTGTCCTGCTCGTGTGGGGGTTCAAAGGCGCGTTGGCTTTTGTGTTTCGTAAGCGAGTGTCTCCCTGAGGAGAAGCTGGGATAACCTGCGTAAAATGAAGGATTAATAGAAAAATACAGCATCCCCAATAGTCCCTAATCCCTTGCACTGCCAGAGTTTTCTCTAAAACCATTCCTTGGAACTTCTCACTACACAAAAAGGAAGAAGACATTCCTGTAAGTACGTTTCTGTCTTGACTGCTTATACTAAGAAGTGGTCATGATAAACGAGTTCAAATGAGCCAAACGGCTTGAGCAGAGTAAGTGCCCCGTGTGGCGTCTGACCTGCTGGGCAAACTCCACGATGACCGCCTTGGCCCGCTCGTCAAACTCGTCCTTGGTGTTCTTCTTCTGTTTCTTCAGCGTGGCCACCACGTCCGCCTCGGGGCCCTTCTTCCAGTCGTACAGGCGGTCGATCTGAGGCCGGAGGGGGAGAGGGCAGAGCGGTGCAGAGGGTTAGGCGTGGGCCCTCATTCTCACAGGGTTACTCAGGGCTAACATGGCTACAGAGCGTGCACTTTGACTGCATGGCGCTTTGGATGGTGGCAACCGTCATATCATTATGGGAAAGCTCCCTTCCTGATCATGGCTGGATCTTCCTTTGACTTAGCGTTTTCATCCATCCATCCATTCTCTCCGCCATCCTCTATCCGTCCGTCCGTCCAGCCCTCTCTCCCCCCAACTCTTTCATCCCCTTCCTTCCATCCATCAGCTACTCCATCCATCCATCCATCCATCCATCCATCCTTCTCTCCCTCCCTCACGTTGTCCCCCCTGTGACGCTCCGTCCTCACCTTGTTGAGGGCCACGATGAAGGGGCACTTCTTCTCCTTCAGGAGGTTGATGGACTCCAGCGTCTGGGGCTCCAGGCCGTGCATGATGTCCACCACCAGGATGGCGATGTCGCACAGGGAGCTGCCGCGGTTACGCAGGTTACTGCGCGGGGGGAGAGAGGAGAGGAGAGGGATGAGGGATGAGGGAGGCGTTTAGCCCACACGGGGAGGGCCACTGCAGGAGGGTCATGGACACGCGGGGCCCCCCGGGTGGTTGGGAGGTTTACCTGAAGGACTCGTGGCCCGGCGTGTCGATGATGAGCATTCCTGGGATTTTGATTTGGTCTTTGTCGAACTGCGGAGGAATGGCACAAGCGCGAGTCAGTCGGAGACTGTGTGACTGTGTGTGTGTGTGTGTGTGTGTGTATGTGTGTGTGTGTGTGTGTATGACTGTGTGTGTGTGTGTGTCTGTATGTGTGTGTGTGTGTGACTGTGTGTGTGTGTGTGTGTGTGTGTGTGTGACTGTATGTGCGGCGTACTCACATTCTTGACCATCTTGGTCTGTTCTATGATGCACTCCAGAGGGACGTTGGTGGCTCCAATCTGCTGAGTGATCCCCCCCGCCTCGCCGTCCTGCACGTTGGTGTGCCTCAGCTACACACACACACACACACACACACACACACACACACAATCACCACGACATACTCTCCACTGACAGCTCTTCAGATTTAACACAGAACCACAGAACTCCAAAAGAGGGTCAAACGAAAACACATGACGTGTTTTCACACACACACGCCTAACCCGCTCACCTTGTCCAGGATCTTGGTCTTCCCCGTGTCGACGTGGCCCAGCACACACACCACGGGGGAACGCAGCTCGTCAAAGTTGGTGTTCTTCACGTTCTCCTGCCGCCGTTTCTGCACACAACGGGAAGGGAGGACCAGGAACGTGTGTGTGTGTGTGTGTGTGTGTCACCAACAGGACGCTGAACGCTTTAGACAGTGCACACCATGGGCTAGTGTTTTGTTAGGGCGTGTGTGTGTGTGTGTGTGTGCGCGCTCACCTCGATGCGTCTCTTGGCCTTGTCGTAGAGCCTCTCTTCTTTGGAGCGCCCGTCGTCCGAGTCGCTCCCGCTGCTCGAGTCCTCGCTCTCCTTCCCGCCCTTCCTCCTGGCAGACGGGGCGGGGACCTGCTGCTGTGGCGGCACCCCCACCGGCCGACCCACCGGCTTCTCCTCCTCCTCCTCGTCCTCCTCGCTCTCCCCTTCCTCCCCTTCGTCGTCCTCGTCCTCCTCGTCCTCCTCCTCCTCGTCCTCCTCCTCCTCGGCCTCCTGCGGGGAGGGCTTGGGCTGGCCCGGCTCCTTCACCTCTATGTGGACCTTCTTCGGCTCGGCCGTGGCTGGGGAACGAGAGCGCGCCCGTTAGGACGCGCGGCCATGACGCCTGTCACGACGGGACGAGGGACCGGCGTCCATGACGCGGCCGCCTCGTTTGAGGGCGCGCCCCAGGGTCCTACCTTTCTCCTCGTCGCTGACGATCTCGATGGCCTCCCAGTCGTCAACGGCGGGCTCTGGCTTGGCCTCTTTCACTAAGGGGGGGGGGGGGGAACAGGATGGGGGTGGGGGGGTGAGAATAAGGAGTAAAGGGTAAAGGGAACAACGGGAGGCAGAGAAATAGTTTCCCCCCCCTGCCCGATCAAAATCAACACTATCGAGCGGTCGAAACACAAGCGGAAAGCAGTGTTGCTAGCGTCACGTTTAGGATCGCGGTCCAGCTACCTGTCTCCACGGCGGGCTCGTTTGGCTGCGTCTCCATGGCGACGGGCTCCGTCGTTTCCGGCGAGGGCGACTTCACCTCGGAGGTCTCTGAAGAAAGAGGAAAAAAGGTGGATAAAAATAGAATGTTAACAAGAAGAACTTGGGGAAAACATTCAAATTATGATGGGGGACAGAGATGTACCTGGCGTCTGAGCGGTGGCCTTCTTTTTTCTCTTGTCGCCGTAGACAGGCTTCTTCTTTGGCATGGAGTCTTTGCATGGCACTTCAATACCTGCAAAAAGGAGACCCGTCACGTTTAAGCTAAATTCACGGTTCATAATGCTTTCTTTGGATTTGGCAGTGATGGGGAGGACAGGGAAGCTATCGGTTCAAACGGAGACACCCAGGGAAAAGGCTCAGGACTCAGGCATGTGCAGTCCCACACACGGCCTATGGCAAACTGCTCGTGTCTGGGTCTCAGTGGAGGACTGAGGACGGGCCGGGAGGTGCTGCTCACCCTGGGCCTGGAGCATCTTGAGGGTGGCCTCGGCCCGGGCGCGCGCCTCCTTCTGGGTCTTGGTTAAAAGCTTGCCCTCCTTCTTCAGCCGCTCCTTCCTCTCTTTCTCCTTCTGCTTCTTTTTCTCCTTGCGCTCCTGCTCCAGCCGCTCCTGTGGAGGGAGAGCAGGAAGGAGGGGGGGGGGGGGGGGTTACAGGGTCAGAGGTCAAAAGGTCATGTGCTTTCAGTATGTTCATTAAGATATTTAAAAAGTTGGTGGAGAATAACTTTATTATTATGTTATTCTTTAGCTGACGAGAGTATGCTTGTTCCAACTAGTTCAGCAAAGGGAGGCAAGTACAGGAAGGATGATACTCTATACAGTAATACTGCACTCTGAACCAGAACACGAGACAGTCACACTATGGGTTTCTGACTGCCACCCACAGACTGGGTGTCTATCTTTGCGTATGTGTCTTTTTCGGACGAGTGTGTGCACTCTTCTGCGTGTGTGTGCGTACGTATGAAAGTGTGTGCGTACGTATGAAAGTGTGTGTGTGTGGGTGTGTGTGTGTGTGTGTGTAACCTGCTCCAGCCGCTGGGCCTCCATCTCCTCCAGCCGTCTGATTCTCTCCTCTTCCTCCCTTATGGCCTGCTCCTCCTCCTCCTTCATGCGTGCCAGGGCCTCCTGCATGGCCTTGACCACCGCCTTGCTGGGCCCCTTCTTCTTCTCCTCCTTCTCCTTTTCTCCCTTCTTTTTCTTTTTGTCTTTCTTTTTCTTGTCACCCTCGCCCTCCGCCTCTTCTGCAGGAGGACAGGGCCACACACAAAAAGACAATTAGTTGGTTCTCAAAGGACTGAATACTTACTCACCTCTCCAAAGACTCAAACAATTTCCGGTTTTCAACATGGATAAGAAAATGTTAACGTTGTCAATATAACACCAATGTGCCAGTTATAAACATAGCACATTTTTAAGTTCAGCGCCACTGGAACAAACGGTTTGCTTTGTATATTTTTGTTTTAACTAAGAGGGATTTTGAAGTAGCAGTCGCTGTCTGTTGAAGACACAAGATTTTTGGTCTTTGAGAAAGTAGTCTTACCCTCTCCATGGACGTCGGCTCCTTCCTGTTCCTCCTCCAGGACGGCCTCCACTTGGGGCTCCGTCTCTGGCTTCTTCACAGCCTCCTTCTTTGGAGCCTCCTTTTTATGCGCCTCCTCTTTCTTGGGTGCAACCTCGGCTTCCTTCTCCTCCTCCTCCTTCTTCTCTCGCTGTTTCTTCAGCTTGGCTCTCTCCTCCTCTTTCTTCTTGCGGTCCCTCTCCTTCTTCTCGGCTTTCTTCTGCGCCGCCGTCTTCATCTTGAAGGCTCCCTCCTCCGCCTCCTCTTCCTCGCCGTCCTCGCTCTCTGCTTTGGCCTTCTGTCCCTTCTTCTTCTGTTTCCTGGAGGCCTGGGACACGTCATCGTCATCGTCCTCAGAGTCTCTCTCCGGGGCCCCTCCGCCTTTCTGCGGACCACCATCCTCATCCTCACCCTCCTCGTCCGAGGCCTCTCGTTGCCCGCCCTTCTTCCCTCCCTTGGGCTTGAGGCGGCGGTGCGAGGCCTCGTCCTCAGAGTCCGAGCCAGCAGCAGGAGCAGCAGGAGCCGCCGCTCTGCCGTCGGCCCGCTCGCCGTTCTTCTCCAGCTCGCCCGCACCCGCAGCCTCGTCGTCGTCCTCCTCCTCATCCTCCAGGCTGGCCCGCTTGCCCTTTCGCGTCTTCTTCTTCTCCTTGGCCGGCGCCGGCTCCGCGCACTCCGGCTCGGCAGTGGCGTCCGGTTTCTGCGGGCGAGGCGGACGGAGTTAGCCGGGGACCCCACAAGCACACAGACGATCCCTTCCAACCCTCCAATCCCAACGGCACGCGATAACGAATGAAAACATGACCGTATTGTAAAACCTACCTGGGATTTGACTCCCGGAGTTTCCAGGGAGAGCTCCTCAAGTTCCTTTAGAATATCATCCTCACTGGAAAAGAAATAACAATCTGAAAGTTACTAGAGGCAGTTTATCTGTAGGAGGTGATTTTGGCGGCCCCTACTGTTGGCTTAGTGTAATTACTTTCCCTAACCGTCACAAAGGAGACAGGTGGAATGCTCGTGGTCACTCCATAGCACTAGCACGATCAACGACTATACTCCAAGTATGGGCATCTCTTCCTTATTTAATGACGCACTTCCTCGTGCCATAAAGCAACTCGTCACTGTTTTGCGGGAGATCCTGCACAGTGGCAGACAAAATTAGCGTTAAATATTGAGACTTCCAGACCTGATTCCTTCATTCTCCCATTGACATTGCAATGTGCTATCAGAAGAAATGTATTGATAATCCGTTAATGTAAAAAAAAAAATTAAAAAAAGGCCTATATTGGCTTTGGTATATAGTCTACATCAGCGTTACTGGCGAGGTAATGAGGGAATTAGGAGAGCAAAAGGACTTACTCAAACTCTTCTTTCTTTGGTGGCTTCTTCTTCTTCTTCCCCTTGCCCTGTTCTTTGGCCGCACCGCTGGCACCCTCGATCTCGGCGGCCAGGGCGTCTATGTCGATGCCATCGTCTTTGGCACTGGAAAAACAACAAGGCAGATTATGTGTTAAAAGCATTTTCTTACTTGACACAGTAACAAATCCTATTAGCAGCCTAAAAACCCATATCTTATCCTCCCTGTATTGCTTATGAAAGCCTTTATCATTTGACTGATGAATAACCAAAACACAATGAACAACTACATCCTTAAAGCGGTAGCTGAAGACGAAGCGACAAACACCATTGCCTGACTGCAAATGTACTTTTTGCTATTGTCCCATTTATGCATCTATTCTTACGGCAGCTTAGCCAAAGTAGGAGAACTTCAGACTCAAAATAATCAGGCCCCTGTCAACAGCTTTTTCAGAAGGGCATGAATAACTGAGTCAGACAAAGGGCTTCTCATCGACCCCATCCGGTCCCCGAGTGTGGGAGCAGCACATCTGACGACACAGCACCGGGAGCAAACCCGACACTGAACACCCCGCAGGCACATTGAAGCTACTGTCTACGTACTGCCCAAATACCTTTAGAACAATCATACACTCATCTGTGTCCAGCCGAAGAGGGGAAATTGCAAAGTAAAATGGTCCATTTTAAACAATCCTGACTAATGATGCAACCCTATCAAAAGCTTTAGTACCTGCTGCAGCACATGGACCTAGAAGACTCTCGTGCAGACAAAAACTGACTTTGTGTCTCCAGCCTTTTATAGAGTAAAGCAAAATCTCTGCTTGCATGCCTGTTGCATCAGCAGCAAGGAGTGGGAAGCACTTATCTGTTACAAAGCCCAGCCTCTGGGCAACACACACACACAAAGTTTGCTTGCCTCAGCACAAAGTTTGGAGCTGGGTTGTGAGGTGGCCATGAAAAGGCACAGGTATGGACAGTGAAGTGTGCAGGACGGGGATAACTCCTGACTATATTTTTTGCCATGGCTGAAGAAGGATGTGTTATGCTGTAGGATTGGTCTGATAGGAACTAAAGCTACCCAGACAATGATTAAGCTGGACAATGATTAAGCTGTAATTATGCTATGTTGGCACGCCCAATGCATATAGAAACTCATCCACTACAACTAGCTCAACAGAACAATGTTGGAATTGACCATTTGTGTTCTTTCTTCAGATGCATTGTTGAAGGCTATAGTGGTGTGAAGTGTGTGTGAGATGAGTGGGTACTCTGTGAAATCCTCTAACCCCCATCCCCTCACCCAGAAGGTTAATGAGGTGACTTATACACATCACATTACAGATTGGCATACCTTGCAAGTAATGTTTTGACAATAACACACGTACAATTGGACATACGGGCATAGATTATACAAAACTGCAGCAGTTGTATTAGGACTGACTTTACATCGTGGGGGGACATCCGGTTACTGAGGTTAACAGGGATACTCTCAAGATCTTCAAGATAAGGGACATGGACAAAATAATAACAAAGTAATAAGTTAACTATTTCTAAAGGTATCAATGACAAGTGAACCCGTTAAATCGCATGACATAGACAAAAGCCAGTGGATGCTCAAGCCATACAGGAGTGAGGTGACAGCAAAAACAAAGAGGGCCCTCTGTAACAGCACAATGAAAAAGGGATGATGCTGCAGGCAGGCGCAGAGCCAGGAGAGGTCCCAGCTTGTGCTGCCTCTGGATGTCAACCTCTTCCCATGTCATGGCATAATTTAAGACAATCTACACAGCGCCCTGTTGTGGGCCATTCTAGAAGATAAGGTCACTTGAAAGTAGGAGAGATAAGGTATCGGTTAACTTAGCAAGTAAACTTTACATGTTACCGTTGTCGTTGACAACTTGACACATGAATGGAGTCATACACTTGCTAGCTGGTTGTCTTCGATAGCTAATGTTAGGTCGCAGGTGTCGTGCAAGCTAACGACACGTTAGCTAAGACTTAGGTACTTGAATGATTAGCAAGCTGCTTAACTCTAATTATAAATTTCACATTCGTGCAAAGCTCAAATTGAGTCATATTGCTTAAGCAATGACATTAATCGTATCTTTAATTGAATGGCGTACTATGTTCATCAGACTAGAAAGCAAGCTTTGAGAGACAAGGGGCCTAGCCGCCACCACATGAAACCTCAGCTAACAACGTATTTAAAACAGTGTTAGCTGGCTAGCTTCTTAGCTAATGCTAGTTAGCGTTGAAGCTTGTCACAACAGCTTGCTAGCGTTAGTTTACTGGTTTACAGGCAATATAAACTCCGATTTGTCACGGGCAACCCTTCACACATATTATTTTATGTATACTCATATACATTATTACCTGTCCTCGCCAGACTTTTTCTGCTTTTTCCCCATTCTCTTGAATATATATCCACAATGTTCACCCCTCGTTGCTTGCCGATATGGCTCGTATCAGCACATATGGTTGGTTTAAGGAAAATTGCGCAAGCGCTTTTTTTTTACTGAATGTTCACGAACTTCATTCAGCGCAGTCTGTTCAAATCTTTAAAACAATATTTTACTAAAACCTATTACCTGGTAATTTATCATAAACATTTGAATTTAAACATTTGAAGTCACACCGAAATGTAAATTAACATTATATCTGTATTTCAATATTGTAAACAAAAAATTATATGGTGAACTTTTTTTTGAAAGAGTCACCCTTTGTGTATGCGTAGGCCCAGTAACAAGGCCAATGTAATGAGTAATGAGGTTATGTTTTTATAATGATCTTCAGAACATAAATGATATACTTAAGAAGTGATGTGCACTCCTGCAAATGTAAAAAATTTAATTCAACTGTAGAATGCTGACAAGAAAAAAAATAATTTTATTCACATTATTGATATAACACTCTGATACAGATTATGCATTTTTGTCTCCAGTTCTTTCGTTCCTGCAGTGGTCCTCAGAAACGTTGCAGTGAGCGCCGCCGTCTCATTGGGACAAAATCGCCCTCCGATCAAAAGAGAGCTGAACTCATTACACAAGTCGGATGGCAGCCAGTCAGAGGGAACTGCAATGGTGCACGATTCTATTATTCCATTCTTTATTTCTAAATTTAGAGTTGCATTCTGGTTAAATGAGTCATTACCGAGTACAAGGGACGTGCAGATGCTGAACTTGGGTGTCCTCCCTAATGTCCATTCCCAAGTTTGCAGTTCTCGGGTCATTTTGTAAATACCGGGGAATGCTAGCTCATCACTAGGGTCAACCTGCATTATAGGGCTTTGAAATCCAAACTCTATGTTATACTGAGATACTACTGCGCTCATTATAGTTTCGCAGTCTAAAGTGGGGTCCTCGTCCAGGAGGTTTTTCACAGGAGATGGGACGCTTGGGGTTGCATTGCTCTTGATGCCCTGGCAGGTCGGCTTCAGCACCGCGGACAGCAACGCACGATCTGCTGAACAGAGCAACGTGCAGTGGTGATAAGCGGCTGTCCTTCCTATCTTCGCAGCGGTCCCGGATATTTTGTATTGCCCATTGAGCAATATGTCGAATCTATCTGTCGCTTGTACATCAACCTCTCGCCTTAGCCCTTTCAAAGCACTTGTGACCACGCTAAGATTCCGGTGACGGTCATACTTTTTCTTGGAAGTGAAAAAAGTAAAATTGACATTTCCCATGTCATGAAAGACAGTTCCTCCCCCACTGCGTCGCCTGGCTAGGGGTACACCTTTCTTCCTCATCATTTGTAAGTTGCATTCCTGCCATGGATTTTGATGCCTTCCTATTACTACAGAGGGGGCGTTTCTCCAAAGAAAAAGAATACTCCTTTTGTTGAGCTCAACGTGGTCATGTATCCAATCTTCCAGCGCTAAATTTTCATAAATGTCTGTTGACAGCGATTTCAGGACAAGGTCTGACGTGCCACTCTCTTCGATGACAGCTGACGATCTGCTACTCCTTGCTCGAGCCCACAGTAAAAACAAATTGGATTGAGCTCGCAAAAACCAGCCGGCCCTTAAAATCATTGTATCTCTAAAGCTCACTTATATCAGCCTAACAGATTTTATAAGAAACCATAAAAATACATAAAATAAACCCTGACATATTCAGAGTAAACTTGAAAAACGTGTGACTGACTAACTTCCCTTACCCTTCCTATTCTTCTTCTCCTACCGCTATGAGAAGCACATTGAAAGGCATTTATTTACAGTGCCACTTAGTGGTCAAGAAAGTAGAAACATAGTCCGTCATTGTAATCCTCTGGGAACATTAGATCAAAATTGTTTTTCCACTTCATAAAATATGCATGACAGCTCGTGCACGATTTATTTGGTGCCAATGTGCGGCACACCATTTTAAAATGACAAGACAGCATATCGAACCACTCGAATGTCAAACATAAAATATGTTGCTTTGCACAAACAGTTTTTATATTGAAGCTAGGAGTAAAGCTGTTTTTTGGGTTGCAGTTTGACATCCATGCAGTTTTAGCACGGGTGCAAGATTAACAATTTTGTCAACATAAGTACCACGTGTTTTTGGTTTGTAGTAACGTTGTCAAGGTGACAGACGCCAAGATGGATATGTGAGCCCTGATTGGGGAATTACACATGTGACTTCAAGAATCTGACCGAATCTACAGTCTGATTGGCCAGATAGTTCATCCGAGGAAAAGCGGTTTAACGACAGTCGAGATTTACAAGTTTAGCATGCAAATTGAAGCTAACCTTTCATCTTAAAACAGTAAGTGAAAGGTCTCAATGAAATAAAACTGCACTTATTACATTGACATAATTATGTCTATTTAACTCGCATAAATCGTAATGATATAAGTTTAAACTAACTGCTGAGCCATAACAAGTCTTCATTGCAGGCTGACCACTGGTATGCAGCTAACGCGTTTGAGCTGGCTAACCTAACAACCTAATCAGTTACCTGTTGTCAAAATATTAATTTAATAGTGTTACGTTCCATTCATAGATTAGTGTCGAACCATCCAAAAAAAATCATAAAAAAAGGAATGACATCTTTGATTTGTAGTGTAAAACTTTAGTTCAGAGGCACGCTCGGTATTGTTGCTATGGAAACTTGTTCATGTGTAGGACCTCAGCTAGACAGGAGTACACAACGTCTGACTAAAGCGCCCAAGTACTACAGTCTATAGTCTACAGGGTTAGATTGCAATTGAAATCTAAATTAAAAAAATAACAGAAACATCCTCAATGTGCCACATGGCGTATACTGTTTAGGTTAGGCATTATGTTGCGTTTATGCTGTATCAAATGATCTAATTTCCAGTTACCTTGTGTGTTTCAGTATCTCTGTTGTCATCTGAAGAGCAGGAGTTGTTGGGTAAAGGGCCAAGGAGAAGAGGTTGAAAGAAGAAGGAGGTGGTGGAGCTGCCTGTGAATGACCAGGAGGAGCCTGGCACTGGCGGCCAGCTCTCCCATCCACAGGAGCAAGGCCTTTTCCTAGAGACAGACGACTGCTTACAGCAGGCTCTGTTGGTTTACCAATGCTAAATATTCAGTTTATAACCAAGCAAGTATTATGTCAGAATTACCTCAAACACTGGTTTTAGTTTAGTACTACTATAGTACCCAACTTACATTAAAAGAATGGTATTAGTGCTGAAACGGCTTTGGTCCATTTTGCTTGCAGAACATCACTGAGTATCTGCAGTGTGAGATTACTGCACTTCAGGGTGCCATCACCACAGAAACAACTTGTGTAAGATCAACTACTACACAGTTACTACACTTTTTCCTATTATACAAATATCTGTGAAGGGGATCCCAATAACCGCAGTACTTTAAGTTCCCCCATACCGTTCGGTTCTCTTGGTTCGTGTCACAGGGATATCATGCAGTCGAATCGGACTTGGACATTGGCGATCCAGACGAACAGCTGAGCTCCGAAGCCGAGCAGGACCACAGTCAGTATCGAGACCAGAACCAGGACCTCCAGGTCCTACTGGAACGGCTGCGCCAGGAGAGGGTTGAGCTGGGCAGGCTGGTGGAAGAGCTCACCCTATCAGGTGAGACAGGACTCAGTGGACACTAGATGGCGGTGTGACAAATTGTCTGTTAAAAGTAGAGTCAGCCCAGGTATAGACAACCATACTTCACAGAGACAGTCTAAAGACAAGGTGTTAACAGTTGACTTGTCCAATAAGAAGACTCTTCTGATGACCATACTTCTACTTTCTTTCTCTGCAGAGACAGACCCGGACATAGAGGGTAGCAGAGTGACTAGGCAGTCTGCTGACTAGGAGTCCTACGGAGCCAATAGAGGCATAGGCAGAGGCAGGGAGAGGAGGAGCCGAGGATGCCCTGGGGACAGCGGTCCAGCAGCCCCTTGAGAGGGGCCTCCCAGAGCCGGAGCCCCTCCCGGCACGCCCCTGTCAAGGTAAGCAGAGACGTCTCGCTATTGATATAATACGGTTATTTATCTATAGGCTCGTTTTAAAATCCATTTGTGTACCACGTTTTCAATATGAAAACTACAACTACCCTTTTCCGTCCCCGGCAGAAGTGCGGCAGCTACGACTGTGAGCTGATGCGGGTGTTGCGGGAGAGGGACGACATGCAGGACATGGTGGACAAGTACGAGCGGCGGCTGTTGGAGATCCAGGCCAACGTCAAAGTGCTGACAGGGGAACGGGACAAGACCAGCATGCACTACCAGCAGGTTAGTGCCTTTAAGAACACAGGCTCCACCAAAATGCTTACTCCTTGTCTCAGGCGCAGTGCCACCATTTCATGGATAGTAAATTGCCAGATTTAGGTTTATTTACATCATTCACATGAATTTCTAGCCCCATTTCTACTCGTACCAAGTTTAGTACCAAGTTTCCGTATTCAAGTTCATGCCCCTCGTTCCCATTATTCTGTATCCCACTTCCACCTGTACTAACATGTATGAGGTTGCCAGATTTGAGTTTATCCCCTCTTCCGGCCTGTGTCCAGGCTCAGGAGGAAATAGCGACGCTGCGGCGGGAGGTCCTCAAGTCCAAGTCGTCGCGGGCGACCAAGGGCCCGGTGACAGCCCATAGCATCCTGAAGCGCGTGGAGGTGGAGCGGGACGAATGCATGGCCGACCTCTACCGCATGAGCAACGAGCGGGACAGCCTTAGGGAGCGGCTCAAGGTGTGTGTGTGTGTGCGTGCGTGCGTGCGTGCGTGTGTGTGTGTGGCTTAATGACTGGCTAGTAATCCTGGTCTTGCGTGTCAGAGTTAACTGTCGTGCGTTGTGGGGTCCTTAGATCTACCAGGAGACAGCCATCAGTGAGAGAGCCCATATGGAGCAGAGAGTGGAGGAGCTGCAGAACGCCATTCTCATGGTGAGAATATACACTGGGATCTGTGACGTCATCGAGGCTGAATCAAGTAGATGTGGAGATCTGTATTATTGAATCCATATATACTGTATTTCCCCATCTTCATGTAGCGAATGAGTAACCCTTTTTGTGTGTGTGTGTATATATATTACAGTAAACCATTTTTTGAAATATATTGTTAATACGTATACGCGCCTGCATCTCTGTTGCTCTGTGTATTGTGTGCATCCAGCTGGAGGAGGAGCGGGGGGACCAGCGGAGCCGTATGAGCCAGATGCGTGACACCATGCTGGGGCTGGAAGAGGAGCTGGACACCCTGACCCAAAGGCTGGCGGACGCCCAGGAGGAGCTGGTGCGCACCCGGAACGACTGTGGAACGCTGAGGTGGGTATGGACTCTGGGGCCAAGCAGGATTTCCCTTACTCAACTTTCAATGCTAGTCAATGCATCGCTCAATCTTCCCCACAACCTAAACTTTTGTTCTCTGCCTACCTCATAGTCTATCCTATTTCCTTTTTTGGAACGGGGAAAACATTGACCTGTAACAAACGTATTAAAAAAATCTATAGTTGTTGGCTACAACATGCTTGTTTTGTGTTTGTGCTGTCCCAGACTGTCCAGCAAACAGGCTGAGAATGCTCTGATTGACAGCCAGCGCAGGCTGGCCTCCAGGATAGGAGAGCTGCAGAACGTCCAGGAGAGGAACAAGACGCTGGACGAGAAGAATGGTGACCTCACATTACCCCTGATAACTCCTTATACATCATTTTGTTTCTTGGTTAATATTACGTTCTGGGTGGGACTGCAAAGGAATTTTGCATGTGGTTATGGGTGTGAAATGATTTTGCATTTGGGTATGTGTGTGTGAAAGAACTTTGCATGCAGATATGTGTGTATGAAATCATTTTGCATGTTTAGTTATTTGTGGGAAATAATTTTGCATGAGGCCAACTGTATGAGTATGTGCTCCTGTGTGTGCGAACAATGCTTTATGTGCTTTGGAATATGTGCACCCATGTCTCTCTTTGAGTGTGTGTGTGTGTGTGTGTGTGTGTGTGTGTGTGTGTGTGTGTGTGTGTGTGTGTGTGTGTGTGTGTCAGACTCCCTAATGAAACAGGTGTCAGGGCTGAGAGAGGAGGCGGCCAGTCTGCATGCTACCATTGACAACTGGGACCAGGACAAAAATTATCTACAGGACCAGCTGGAGCAAAAGACTAACCTGCTGGACATCGCAAATGTCCGACTGGATGACAAGGTAGCACACGCGGAACACACAAAGCTCTTCACATCCGAGTGTTATTATCGAGAATCTTTGTCAACGTTTACTGCATAACATACTGCCCCACAAACGCACACATTGAGAGCTGGGGAAAAAGTTGAATGGAAACTTTACAAGTGGCCTTCGGCTGTCAATGTGTCTTATCATAACAACTTGCTTTTATTTTTGAATTGCGGTGTTTAGGAAGCGCTTATTCAAAGTCTCCGAATGACAATCAACGACTTTGAAGCATCTCGCGAGTGAGTCAACTGAAATTATTTTACAAGGCTCCACTGTCAGCAATGGAAAATTCTTCTGTCCACATCTACTGTATATTCACTTATAGGGATTATTCAAGGATGTTACTTTTTTTATCTACTTTTTTTTATCTTTCTCCTAGCCCATGCTTATAAAAACTCACTGAAATACCATATTTTGATAGTTGACACGATTGGTTTAGGCAATTCATTATTTGTGCGAAAGCATGAAGCTGTCAAAATTCAAATGAGAATGCAGTCCGTAAAGGGACAGTGTAAACCTGAGTCAAAAGGAAGGAATTCACCCCTTGTGAAGATACACAACCTTTTACAAGTTTACATTATCAAGTGGAAAATTAAAATTAAATCTCTGGCTTACATTTTCAACTCACATTTTATTTTGAATTTGGGCAGCTATAAGCTTCAATAAATTCTGATGTTTGAAAATAACCCTGAAATCAAACTTATGACTCTATCCTGTGTCTTCCCAGGTCCCGCAGGGAGAATGCGGAGGAGCACGGGCGCGAGGTGGAGGCAGTCCAGCAGCGCCTGGACGAGGCGAGCGCCGAGCTGAGCGCCGTGGCCAGAGAGAAGGAGGCTGCGCTGAGGGAGAACGCCATGCTCCGAGAGGACATGGAGCGGGCCAGACAGCACTGTCAGGTGGGCCGCCTGGCAGCTCCACTCCCATAATCAAACGCCCCAAGTGCACGGGCCCCGATCAGTTGCACCCAAATGGACTCAATCGAGGCACGTGTCGGTGGTTTAGACCCTAAAGAGCTGAGGAGTGTGTATGCTTGTGCGGAGTGGGGACTCCTCCACGTAGGAGACTCTAAAGATGTTGCTCTGTGTGTTTTTCTGACAAGACCATTGAGCTGCGAGCGCAGGAATCCACCCACGAAATGTTGGACCTGCAGAGCCAAGTCCAGGACTATGTGTCCGACGTGGTGCGGGTGGAGAGCCTGCTCTCGACCAAGGTAAACGTCCACATACACATTATACATACAGGTACACACACACAAACACACACACTGCACATACAAACACACACTGCTGTCGACCAAGGTAAACGTTCACATACACATATACATACAGGTACACAAACACACACACTGCGCATACAAACACACACACTGCTGTCGACCAAGGTAAACGTCCACATAGAATAGAATAGAATGCCTTTTATTGTCATTATACACAGGTACAATGAGATTAAGCAACCACCAAACAGTGCAGTACAGATTAAAACAGGAATAAGATAAGATAAAATAAAATAAATAAAAGTATAAAAAGATAAGATAAGATGGGTACGTAGTCCCGATAAAAATATATCCACATGTCTATGTACATTACAGTAAGAAAATATACCTATATGACTATTGCACAGGGGTTACAAATTTGAGTTCAGCAGGGTTATTGCCTGGGGGAAGAAGCTGTTTTTAAATCTGTTTGTTCTGGTCTTGAGGCACCTGTAGCGCCTCCCGGAGGGCAGCAGGGCACACAGAGCTAGGGTGAGAGCTGTCCTTTTGGATATTTTTGGCTCTGCAGAGGCAGCGAGAGGTGTAGATGTCCGTTAGGGAAGGGAGAGAGCAGCCGATGGTCTTTTGTGCTGTCTTTATGACTCTCTGTATCCTCCCCTTGTCTGCTACAGAGCAGCTGCCATACCACACTGTGATGCAGTATGTCAGCAGGCTCTCGATTGATGAACGGTAGAACACACACACAAACACACACACAGGAGATGGTGGCCGAGATAGTCACGCCCAGAAACTTGATGGTGCGAACACACACTCTCGCCGTTGATGTAGAGGGGGGCTGGGTCCGTGCGGTGCCTCCTGAAGTCAATGAATCTCCTTGGTTTTCTTGGTGTTTAGAACAAGATTGTTCTCAGAGCACCAAGCAACCAGCTTCAGGACCATACACATATACATACAGGTACACACACACAAACACACACACTGCACATACATACACACACACTGCTCTCGACCAAGGTCAACGTCCACATACACATATACATACAGGTACACACACACAAACACACACACTGCACATACAAACACACACACTGCTCTTGACCAAGGTAAACATCCACATACACATATACATACAGGTACACACACACAAACACACACACTGCACATACATACACACACACTGCTCTCGACCAAGGTCAACGTCCACATACACATATACAGGTACAGGTACACACACACACACAAACTGTACACTACTGCACATACAAACACACACACTGGCTACAGAACACAGCCTTGCCACACTCCGTTGTTCAAGCTCTTTCTGCTCTCAATGCTACGTTCTCTAAACAATAGTTTTTTGCCCCGAAATGTTTACTATTTCTAGGTTTTGAAATAGCTTTGTTTTCCTCCCCCATTCCCCTCTTTCCTGCTGTCTTTGCTCCCTGAAAGAGTTTTCAGACTGGAGTTGGGTTGGGGTTTAGCTCCAAAAACCCTTTGTTGGTGACCTGCCTCCCTGTTTGTCATGATTTACCACGGCCCTTCAAAAACACTGCCTCGTCCCTTACAATCGTTCTGCTCACCGCTACGGTGTGAATGTGTGTCCTGGCTGCCTGACCGCCCCAGCCTTTATGGACGCGTGGCCACGCCCCGTCACGGCACACCATTATGTCTGCACGCCCCATGTGTCGCCCTGCAGGAGCAGGAGTGCCAGGAGCTCCACGACGCGCGGCGCCGCAGCGCGGCCCAGGCCAACAGCTGGGAGGAGCAGGCGCGGCAGGCGGAGGAGCAGGCACGGCAGGCGGAGGAGCAGGCGCGGCAGGCGGAGGAGCAGGCGCGGCAGGCGGAGGAGGCTGCGGCCGAGCTGAGGCTGGAGCTGGCCGACTCGGAGGCGGAGCGGCGGCAGCTCCGGGAGAAGGTGGAGGTTCTGGAGGCTCGGCTACACGAGGTGACCTCCACCGCCAGATAGGCCTAGCACCAACAGCCTGGCTGGCTGGATGAATGAAATGCTTTCCACCTCTGAATTGATCCTACTGTGTATGGTCCCAAGTTATCAATAGCAGGAATATATTGAGTGTTGAGTACTCAATCTTTCTTAAATGTTCAATTAACTTGAAAAGCTTATGTTGAACTGACACTAAACCCGATTTCAAATGAACATGATTTGTTTACGTAGACCCAAAGGAGGAAATATTCATTGAATTTATGCCCTTTAAATGATAAACATTCACTTCGTTTGATCCAACGGGAATGGAATGCGTTGGATGCTTGAATGCCACTGTACCTTGTCAGGTTAACTTAACAAGAGTTTGTGCAGTCAATGTAATGTTAATTTGGTTGACCCTTAAAAGACACCATGAGGCTATAGCAGCAAGACATTGTGGGATATTAGTTATAATCTACCAATTTAATGCAACTGTGGCCTATTAGACAAATTATTGCAGTATTATTCATGTGTGAGGTCTGGGTTTATTGATAGAATCCTTTGGAAAGGTTTACTAATGTTGTTTTAGCACCATGGACTATGCACCATGTTTGGCTGTCATAAGACAGTCGCAAATTCAATATTACTATGTGCAACTTAACCCGACCAAAAGCAGGTTATGTTAGTTATTGGAGTCTGTTGCATTGAACTTCTCAATGTTACGACTTCGTGCAACTTCATTACATAATTTGGATGCATGTTAGTTCAATTCAAGTAAAATATGTCAACCTGAAGTAGTGTTGTTAAATTGCTTGATGAGTTGGGTTGACAACAGTGACTCATGTATTATGTACTTATATCATTTAAGTTAGATCAACATAATTTAATTGTGTGGAGCACATCATTAAATTATGTGGGTTTAACAAAAAATGTTTTTGTGTTGAGCGTGGAACACGTGGTTTATGTAGGGACTGAAATGTTTCAGCTAACTACACTCAGTTAAGTGCATTTGGTTTCCTTAAAACCTTTGAGTAATGATGGGCCAACAGTGTAGTGTTTACAGTGTAGTGTGTACAGTGTATTGTTTA
>JAPMUY010004703.1:92500-107500 GCA_026901105.3 Galaxias olidus
GGAAATGAAAATGGTGACTTAGATTCAAAAGTGTATGTTCTACTATATATATATATATATATATATATATATATATATATATATATATATATATATATATATATATATATATATATATATATATATATATATACATCACCCAGTGTAGTTCTACCTGGCCAAGGAGGATTGTGTTCAGATTTCAATAGTTTAAGAAATTAGTTAATAGAATATGAGAATTCACTATGTTATTGGCTAATGACTACTCACCTTTTTAGTTTTTTTTGTTTAGAAGAAATGTGACAGTCAGTGGTCTTACGTCTGCAGCGAGATGGCGCCATACGCTACAAAGGCTTCATATCACGTCACGTTCCATGTGACGTTTCACGTTGCACGTTACATGTACTACATATTTAACACTTCAAGTAATTGAATGTAAAATGAGTGATTCCAAATCTGTCAATCAATAACCAAACAGTTCAATTATTACTTTTAATTGCTTAACCGTTCATGCCAAGTATATCAATCACTTCCAGGTTTCTCTCAGTTAGGCTTGGCCTCTAGACAAATGGATTTACGTTTTATAATTGAATGTCTACACATGGATCACGTTTGTGTAGTACTTTAGCTATTTACACTTTCTGCAGAATTGGATTGGTCCGGACATGGCTTGCATAAGGCCATATTTAATCCCCAAAAAATAAGTGAAGCCTTGGAGACAGGTTTGTCTTGTTTAGTGATATGATATTATGATATTATGATTATGATATAAGTATCAAAAGGTCAGAACTCTGGGTTCTGCTTGTATTCAGATATAGATTGAAACAGAACTCTGGAAAAGTCCAATGACGAGCTTATAGTTTTAGGCTTCTCAGTGCTTAAAGTATTTAAAGTTTAACGGGGGCTTGTATGCTAGTTCCAAGTCAGTTACATTTACTTATAATGCTGACGCAAATCACCTGCTAAACTGTTGCTTTATAAACTCAAATTCATCACATGACTTCCCTTCTTGACTTACTCAATTATCGGGAAAGGCAAGAGTAGTGATTTAATGAACTAAACCTTAGAACAAAATGGTGGTTCACAATGGTCACAATGTGACTTCAAGAAACAGTTTGTGGTTGATCCTTAAGACGGTGGGGACCCAGAAGAGAACAAAGCCACACAGTTTATATAGAATGAATCAACTCAGAACTCAACTCATCCTAGGGGAAAGTGTATTCATGTACTATTAACATTGTGTATAAAAACTCAACTGTAAAAATGACATGATTTGCCTACTGTAAATCTGACAGCAAACTGTTGTCTCCAGAGAGGTATTTGGAGATAGACTGTCTAGACATTTATTGCCTTACTGCTCTTCTGCTTACAGTCTAATGTCTAATCTCAGGAATTTTGGATCAAAGCCAAATATCATTTGATCGAACCTTGGGTTAAGTTTTCATTTATCCATATCACACAGAATTGTGTGAAAAAAAGTTATGCTCAAGGAATTAACATATTTAGGTATAGGGCCTAATAGATGTCTAGAACTGACAAAAGTGTTTCAAATTTTATGCTTGGAATCCCCTTTTTATGCATTAGAGATCATCTGACACATGAAAGAGCATGTCATGTTTGGTGTGTTCTGTCATGTCCCCTGAATGTTTTGTAAATATATAGCAATGATTGAATATGTGCAGGCCAACTTTTGTTTTACTGATACAGTACATAATACGTATTGTGACTTAGACCTAAGCAAGCTGTTTTAACTTAGCCTGCTATCAGAGTACAGTTAGGCCCAAAAATATTTGGACAGTGACACAAGTTTTGTTATTTTAGCTGTTTACGAAAACATATTCAGGATACAATTATATAATCAATATGGGCTTAAAGTTCAGACTCTCAGCTGTAATTTGAGAGTATTCACATCCAAATTGGAGCAAGGGTTTAGGAATTACAGCTCTTTAATACGTAGCCGCCTCTTTTTCAAGGGACCAAAAGTAATTGGACAATTGACTCAGAAGGCTGCAAAAAAAAATAACAACGCTGCATGGGCTCTTCCCTCATTAACCTGTCATCAATTAAGCAGTTAAAAGGTCTGGAGTTGATTCCAGGTGTGGCGTTTGCATTTGGAAGCTGTTGCTGTGAACACACAACATGCGGTCAAAGGAGCTCTCAATGGAGGTGAAACAGACCATCCTGAGGCTGAAAAAAAAAAAAAAATCCATCAGAGAGATAGCAGAAATGTTAGGAGTGGCCAAATCAACAGTTTGGTACATTCTGAGAAAAAAAGAGTGCACTGGTGAGCTTGGGAACTCAAAAAGGCCTGGACGTCCACGGAAGACAACAGTGGTGGATGATCGCAGAATCCTTTCCATGGTGAAGAAAAACCCCTTCACAACATCCACTCAAGTGAAGAACACTCTCCAGGAAGTAGGTGTATCAGTATCTAAGTCTACCATAAAGAGAAGACTTCATGAGAGTAAATACAAAGGATTCACCACAAGGTGCAAACCATTAATCAGCCTCAAAAATAGAAAGGCCAGAATTGACTTTGCCAAAAAACACCTGAAGAAGCCAACCCAGTTCTGGAACAGCATTCTTTGGACAGATGAGACTAAGATCAACCTGTACCAGAATGATGGGAAGAAGAAAGTTTGGAGGAGAATTGGAACAGCTCATGATCCAAAGCACACCACATCTTCTGTAAAACATGGTGGAGGCAGTGTGATGGCATGGGCATGCATAGCTTCCAATGGCACTGGGTCACTTGTGTTTATTGATGATGTGACAAAAGACAGAAGCAGCCGGATGAATTCTGAAGTGTATAGGGATATACTTTCTGCTCAGATTCAGCCAAATGCAGCAAAGTTGATTGGACGGCGCTCCACAGTACAGATGGACAATGACCCAAAACATACTGCAAAAGCAACCCAGGAGTTTTTTAAAGCAAAGAAGTGGAATATTCTGCAATGGCCGAGTCAATCACCAGATCTCAACCCAATCGAGCATGCATTTCACTTGCTCAAGACAAAACTTAAGGCAGAAAGACCCACAAACAAGCAACAACTGAAGACCGCTGCAGTAAAGGCCTGGCAAAGCATCACAAAGGAGGAAACCCAGCGTTTGGTGATGTCCATGGGTTCCAGACTTCAGGCAGTCATTGCCTGCAAAGGATTCTCAACAAAATATTGAAAAGTAACATTTTACTTGGGGTTATGTTTATTTGTCCAATTACTTTTGAGCCCCTGAAATGAGGAGCGTTTGTATAAAAATAGCTACAATTCCTACATGTTTAATCATATATTTTTGTTCAACCCCTTGAATTAAACCTTAAAGTCTGCACTTCAATTCCATTGTAGTTGTTTCATTTCAAATCCAATGTGGTGGCATGCAGAGCCCAAATCATGAAGATTGTGTCACTGTCCAAATATTTTTGGGCCTAACTGTATGTAGAGTGCAATGCAATGAATCTAGCCGTACAAAATAAACCAAAACAGAGACCGCCATCCTGCAGCTCAATTAGACCGTGTCATATGGCTATCAGTTGGGCTTCACACAGTGGAAGCCACGCCTGAAAGGACACTTTGTCCAGGGAGGGGACGCGCTGGAAACACCGCCAAGGTGTGCCTGAATCCTGATTGGCTGGGTGGGAGCCGACAGGTTCCGTGAGGGCTGATGTTTCACGTGCTTTTGTGTGAATGAGTGTTAGGTTATAGCACCTAAATGCTTTTTTTTTGGTACAGTCTTGTATTTTATTCAAAGGGTCTAATTTCAAGGAAACGCTTTTCTTACTTGCGTAACAGACCCTGTTCAGAGTGAAGAAGATAAAGCTGCAACCCCGGGGAGAGGAAAGGTAGAACCTTTTAATCACGGGCTCTGTGTGTGTGTGTGTGTGTGTGTGTGTGTGTGTGTGTGTGTGTGTGTGTGTGTGTGTGTGTGTGTGTGTGTGTGTGTGTGTGTGTGTGTGTGTGTGTTTGTTTGCTAGGGCTAACAGTATAGACCCTTGGCACATGCCAGTTAGAATAGGTCAATCTTATACGAATGTGACCACCTGGTGTCCCTTACGGGTGACTTATTCCCCATAATAATTAACTATTGATGGACAGCGGGGGCCTTAAGTTAGTGGGCATGGAGAATTCCTTGAGCAACTTTCAGGCAAGCCAAGTGTAACCTTACTGACTCTGTATAACAGACAAAGAGAAAGGGAGTGTTGGGGGAAGGGGGTAGAGAATAAAAGAGAGGAAGAATACAAGAGAGAGAGAGGTTTTGAAGGATTAGAAAAAGCCTTTCCCATTTCGCCAGCGTTGTTTATCATGATTCCGGTGTAACCACATGAAGGTAAAACAGGAGATGTATGTGTGGAAAGACAGACCACAAATGTCTGGGTTTCTATAGCTTCAACATCAATCCGTATGAAGTTGTATTTTATCATGGAAACCAATGTTTCCAAGCACGATGACTGAGTTTTATATAATAATAATAATAATAATACATTGAATTTATAAGGCGCCTTTCAAGGCACTCAAGGTCGCATAATGAAGTACACAACCATCTGACTCTGTGTTGAAAGAGGACACATGACACAAAAGATTTCTGCTTACACTGTATTCTGATCTGCTCATAATCAACAAAAGACGTTTGCTATGCGGAGAAACCTATCTTTACAAGCACACACCTTGATGTGATAATACAAATGGTTACAAATAGGATACATTAGGGTATGTTTTTATTTAAGGCTTGAAATGATTCCTCCCTCCCCCTCTCTCAATCTCCTCCCCCCTCACTTTGCTCTCTCTCTCCCCCGACTCCCATTGAAATGAATCCCTACTCCAGAGTCCCTTTTAGCTTTTTCTGTTGCATGCAGATGGGGGTGACAGGCAGACGCTGAGCGTGTGTGGGGTTTGGTCTGAAGGAGGACATCACCCGAAAGGAGCCGGTGGAAAAAGAGAGAGGCAGAGAGAGTGGACAAGACAGAGGGGAAGGGATCGATTGTTGGCTGAAGGTAAGTGTATTTGAGTTGGACTTGTATGTATGTAACTGGACTATAAACTTATAAGGGAAGTGACTGGACATAGTTGTAAGGTGAGGAGATAGTCCAGGAGCATTCTCACACTTTCTTTAGTTTGTCGCTGTCTTATTGACCCTCATTGACTGTCAACTACTTAGAGCTTTGTCAATTTTGAACTCTACTTTGCGTTGCTGTCAAATGCAAACTACGTTTTTGAGGAATGCAATCTTATCTTTATTGCCAGAATTAGCGTAATTTTACAATTGTGAAGAAGGTAGGCCACTTTATTTACAGTCATATTTTCTACAATCATGTGGGATAGCGGCGAACGTTTTATAGAACTGGTGACTCACATGCACACAATAAAAGTCCGTAGAAACGCCAACAGAGAGTAACCAAACTCATTTCAGAGAAGATGAGCTTACAAAATGTGTTCTAAATATATGCGAAATGTTCTATTTTGGCATTGGCAAACCTTTGGCAAACATTGTTCAGTTAGTAATCAACAGCACAACAGAAGCAAGCAGGAGGCAGTCATTCCCCTGTACAAACAATCTCCTATCTCACGCACTGTGTCACCCACCTTTACTTCTCTCTATGTATTGTCTTTTGCGGATGGTTTGTAGCTTCGGTCAAGTTACCAGGCAACCCCAGCAAACTTGTGGGTAATTATAAACTCAAATATTTTCAACTGTCTTTCAAATGAATATTAGAGGCCTGCTGTAAACTAATTTGCCACAGGTCAACATAGTGCATATATTATAACACACAGTGTATTGTTATCTACAAACGCTTATATGATATGACCCAACCCAAGGTTGTTTTATGCTTGATTATTCTATAATAAAACCTTCTTTACGTTTTACAAGCATTATACAATGTCAATGCAGTCTTAATAGGGAACTAATGTATATTATCCAAACTGAATACACTATGTGGTTTACAATTAATAATTAACTAGAGTAAACCCTGCAAACCCAAAACACTCTGTTTATCCAGTCCTATGAATGATACCTTACCACTCAACTAAGAAGTGACGTCAGAAAGAATCCCCCATTTCCCTGGTCAATTATCCCAACCAAGCATAGACCAATGAGTCTACGACTAGCGGCCCTTCCACGCCAGGGTAACGACCTACACCCGCACCAAGCTGGTCCTGATTGCTCTGGTTCGCACTCCACAGTTCTGGTAACCGGCATGACAGGTCTGGTTTGGGTTCGGCGGTGGGAAAGTGCCCCCCCGACTGCCTCTCTGCACAGACGCGGTGGTTCTCTGAAGTCCCCAGGGCTGGTTGTTAGCCGGGCAGTTCTCTCCTGGGGCTCTCACAGCCCTCTGCTTATCAACACGCCGTGCCCTTCTATTTTCTGCACAGTCACACTGACTTCCTCACACCCTGTCCTTGTACACACAGTCTCATGCCAGCCCTCAGGCCATTGGATGGCGGAAAACATTACGCAGCAACCCCCAGGCTGCGGGAGGCACCAGAAGCATTTCGGCGCTTAGGGCTACGTCCAGTGTATTGTCCAGTGTATTAGACGGATATGTTTTCAGACGATCACGTTTTGGACGAGCAATACGTGATCCATTCAGCCCGACCGATGTGGCTCGGTTCAGGTGGGTCCTGCGGTGTGTGTGTGTGTGTGTGTGTGTGTGTGTGTGTGTGTGTGTGTGTGTGTGTGTGTGTGTGTGTGTGTGTGTGTGTGTGTGTGTGTGTGTGTGTGTGTGTGTGTGTAAGCCTCCTCTGGGGCCAGATGGAAAAGACGGTCAGCCCGGGCAACATCCTGTTTGGCTGGAGGATAGGGTTACAGCAGCACAGACTGTGCCCTGCTGTTCTCCATTGTCTGGGCCATTCTTCTCACAAAGCCGTCCTGTCCCCAGCACCCAGAGCCGAGGAGGCAGCTGGCGAGCCACCCTGCTGCCAGGTTGTCTGGTTAGGTGCGCTAACCTTTTCCCACTGGGTTTGGCTCCGGCGGCAGAGCGGGGGTGTTCCATACTAAAGCGTTCTCGTTCGACATGGGGTCGTCCCCATCTGGCCAGTCCACATAAAGGTTGATTGTTAGCCTACAGTATTTCCAGCCTTAATGACTTTGATCATTACTTCAGGTTCAAACTCCAGTCCTGGGACCGTGTTTTAGTAGCCAGGTAAACGTTGTTAGGGTGACCAGTTAAACAACGTTTGGCTTTAGTTTACGGACGGGGAGTTGTGCTCAGTTTGCCTTTTGAACGTGACCTGGGGAGAGTAGAATAGATTGCCATGTTGGCAAGGAAGGGAAGGAGTTTTGTCCTTTTTGCTGGGCGATGGGCTTTGTTGTCTTCTTCTGAGACTGCCAACGCGTTCTTGGAGACCGTCCCTTAGTTTGTGTGAGTTTGCGAGTGTGTGTGCGTGTGCGAGTTCACACCCTCACACACGTGTGTAGGGAAATAACGTGTACGCATGTGCATATGTGCTGTGAGAGACAAGGAGAAGGAGATAATGTGGGTGTGTGCTCCGCTGTGTGTCTGAGTGAAACCAAGTGTGTGTGTGTGTGTGTGTGTGTGTGTGTGTGTGTGTGTGTGTGTGTGTGTGTGTGTGTGTGTGTGTGTTTAAGGAGGGTCAATGGCAGGCTGTGTTTAGTTTGTCTTTGAGCTATTTAATGTCATGTCGCCTCATGTTCACATTGCCAGGCAACTATTATTCTGTTTTAGCCTCTGTGTCAACAGTGCCAAGGGCATGTGAGGTAGTTACTGAAACATTGAGCAGTTAACTAAAAAGACTGAGATATGCTTATTTACAACAATGTAAATAACAAACGAAAATGTGTTTTTTTTATGAAAGCTCAGGATAACTGTCATGATATTTACAAGGTGGCAATGTTTGTTCAATCAGGTATTTGTTCAAACATATGGTAGCCTTTCCAATTAAATGCAAATGGATGAAAAACAAAAATTCCACACTTTCTTTATCATTGACTTTAGTTGTTATTGACTACTGACCCGTTTACTACATGGTGTTCTTTGGTCTACAGGAAAGCCGTTACATCTGGCCAAGAACATGGACGCCAGTGCAGGGGACGTGGAGGGAGGCAGTGGCGAAGATCCTCCAGGTACGTCTTTTTATTATCATTATTATTACTTTTTACATTTAAATCGTGAAATTAAGCTATTTGAATTTTCATGCTGCTCAAACAAGTGCCACTTTTTATCACAAATTTGCCTAATTTATATTCTATGTATCTATGTATGTCGATGGATAGCTGCAGCAGGGAGGAAGAAGGGGCGTTTCAAGCAGCTGAAGAGTCGTCTATTCGGCCGCCTGAAGAGGAAGGAGGCAGAGGGCACGATCAAACAGAGCAAGTCCGCCAGTGATGTCACCAGTGATGTCACGGCACAGGGAGCCATTGGCGACTACGACTCAGAAGACGACTGTCTGTGAGTACTTTCTCCACCCCTGTGAAGGTCTCCACGCTGAGCAAAGTCATCTTATCTTTAAGTCTGGGGTGAGGATAGCATGGCTGCTGTCTCCTTTTCTCGTCAGACAGGAAGGATGTAGGAGATGGGAGAGAAGGACGGGACTTGTGGTCAATGTCTGGTATTCAAATTGGCAATAAAGTCTAGCATGGTTTTCAACATACAATTTTTCACCAACAATTGTAATAATATATTTTCAAGCAGTGCTTTCTTCTTTTCAAAATGTACAGGCGGTTTTTGGGGGTACATTTTAGTGGCCTATAACGTGCCTAGAAACCACATCATAGATTCAAAGGAATTTTCAAATAAACCTATGGTGCAGGAATCTATATCAGAGTGGCTTGTTAAGACAATTTTTTTTTGCAAATCCAAACTTCGACAATTTTAAATCAATGGCCTCTTGGAATAAATCAAAATCTTCCAATCATGTAATCCCCAGGGACGATTCCAGTACACTTGGTTCCAGAGCCCTGTCACATGACAGCATCTTCCAAACGGACCAATCGCCGAGCTCCCCTGAGCCAACCCGGGTTTTGTCCCAGGAGAACGTACATGGAAAAATACGTGCCCTGCAGGTGAGTCCCTGGGGCTGCATTTCAACAGGCTATGGTTGTGTCCTTTTTTTCTCTTCTTTTCCTTCAGACACCGTGTCAGATTATTATTTTCTTATTGGACAGCAAAAACTGCAGCAGCAGAACATGCGTCTGGGCCCGCCCCCTCTGCTGATCTCTTCTAAGAGAATGGAAGATTCCGGCGCTACCTCCGAGGATGATGGTTTGCCCCGGAGCCCCCCCGACACCTCTTTTCACGACAGGCCAGGACACGGCTACCCATACAAGGGGACAGAACCAGACGTACACAATGTTACATATCTCAACAAAACAAAAAAAAACATGAACACAAATGAAGGAAAATAATTGTTCCTCCATCTTCTCCGCTCTTTGTTTGGCTGACACACAACGTGTTGTTTCCCCAGTTTCCAGACAGTCATAGAAACCGCAGCAGCCTGAGTTTAGCAGGCACAGGCAGTGAGGAGGAAGAGCAGGTAAACCCATCGCCTGCGAGTGTCTGCGTCACCGTGTGGCTCCCTTGTCTGTGATCATGCACAAAATACACTCAACATGTCGGAGTTGTTTACGCTTGCTACGACACACCACATTTCTATCTACAGTGTGCCAAATAGATTTCCATTTTTCATAAATCGGTCCATGAAATAACTCACATTGGTCAACTCACTAATAGGGATAGTTTTCCTCTCCTCCCCTCCACAGTGGTCCTCTCAGCCATCCTCCCGGCCTCTCTCCCCGGGCTCCCCCACCGCCTTCTCCGGCTCTGTTAGCCCCACTGAACCTGGTCTCTCCCAGGTCCTGGACCTCACCACCCCGGCCCAGTACACCCCCGGCCTGGACACCTCGGCCGCTCGCCACCGCATGTCCGTCAAGCCCCGCAACCAGAGGGCCAGCAGCAAGACCAGGAAGGGGCCCCCGGTACGCCCCGTCAGCCTGGTCTAACCACTGGGACATGCACACACGTGGAGACAATAAAAATACATGCACACTTAGCACACCAATGACTGTTTGTAATAGGTGACCTTGAGTGTCCTGAGATGAGCCCACACGTATAATGTACTATCATTACCATCCTTATTAAGTTGTAACACACACGTTGCCTACATTGTATGTTGTGTTGTCTAGCAAAGACAGAACTGCGATGTTATCAGCCTGTGATAACTGTCCCTTTATCTATTTAATGTCGGTTGAGGGAATTAAATAGGATGCAACCACTTTCATGAGGTGATGACGTAATTCTGCATGCGTGACCTGCTGGGAACGATTTGGCCGAACGTGACAATAGGACTCTCTGTGTCCTACCAGAGCTCCAGCCGACCTCGCCCGGACAGCCAGAGTGATCTGGACCAGGCCTTGTCTGAGAAAGAGGACGAAGAGAAGGAACAGGAGAGAACGGACGACGGACCGGGGGCAAAATCGGACCTAGAGAAAAAGAGGGAGGGATCTGTCGAGAAACTCGCCGATCACCCTTTTGATCCCGTTCCGTCTTCAGCGGACATCTCTTCCCTGGACATCCTCCCGCCGTTCCCAGAGGACCAAGACCTAAAGCCCTGGTTCCCTGCGCCTCCTGTTGGCGAGGAGGAGGTACTGCCGCCGTTAGAGTGCCCAGAGTCAGAGGGCCGAGTCATCAACAACCCTCTCTTCTTCAAAACTCTGCCTTTAGAGCCCGTCACTCTGGTCCCACTGTCCCCCACCACGCCCACAGAGGCTGTCGAGGGTCTCCAGCGAGCCCCAAAGCCTGGACCCAACAAGCCCCCGATCCACCCTGGTCCTGGTGCTTTTACCAGCGACATCCACAAAGATCCAGGGGACTTGACTGCTTTGACTTTGACGGAGGCAGTGAGAGCTCGACTGGGCAGCGACCCCCCGGGGCTGGGGGCTGCCGAGCGCAGCCCCGCACGGCCCAGTCCTCCAGCCCCTGTTGCCTCCGAATCCCCCCTCGCTCCCACGCCGGCCTGCGTCACGGGGATCCCAAAGGCACAGCCGCCGGGGGATCCGGAGACGACAGCTCCGGCAGCAGGCGAGGAGGACAAACGGCGAGGTGGGGAGAGCGCCGGGCAGAAGGAGGAGCGCCGCTCTGGATCCTCCCACCGCTTCTCCATCTCCTCGGCCCGCCACCGACCCAGGAACAGGGGCAGTGTGCAGCCGGAGGACGGGAAGAAAGACGACAAGGAGAAAGAGAGAAACGGAGAGGGAGGAAAAGAGGGAGGGGAGGGGAAGGTGGGCCCGAGCTCCACTCGGAAGGGATGTATGGGTAGGCCGGTGGTGCAGCCAGAAGCCAGACAGGTAGAGGTGGGACGGAAAACGGAAAACCAAAGGGATGGACCCGCTGAGAAAGAGGAGGACCAAGAGGTGGAGAGGAAAAGCGCTTTCGGGGTGAAGCTGCGCCTCACGTCCCAATCCCTCAAGTACCGTTCCGAAGTTAGCCAATCCGATTTCAGTAAGCGCCACAGCTATGAGTTCCTGGCAAACGGCGAGGGGCCCGAGCCAATCACGGGGAAGTTGGAGGACAAGGCAGGTTCGAAGGTCAGAGTTACCTCGAGTCAGGCCCCGCCTCAGCAGGCGGACATTAGCTCGGTGTCCACCGGAAAAGAATTGGATCCCAAACCCAAGAAGAAGACTGGGTCAACAAAGCCGTTTGGTAAGACAACATCCTGCAACTGACTTCAAGTCAGGCTCTGGGAATCATTATGTGTTGACATTCTACCCCCTTCTTAAAAGTTGTTGGTGTTGTCTCTAAGCCAACATTTACATTCTTTTGAACTCCACTCATTTATTTTAATTCCAGTCTATTTGTCACGCCGTCCACAGCAAACTGTTACCTGTAGAATGTATTTGTCTTTAACGTCAATGTTTATTTTGTTCCTAAGCAGCCTCCAGGGTGTCCGACTCCCCCGCCGGGCTTCCTGTGCCGTCGCCACCAGAGCCTGCCTGGATGTCTATGGCCAGGGAAAAGAGCAGGAGCCTCCAGCGGCAGATCACCTCCAGGCCACCGTCAACCGAGATCTCCCTGGATATGGCTCTCCACTCTGGGGGAGAAATACTGCCTGACCAGCCCGATTTGCAACCACCTCCAGGCTTCCTGCCTCAGGGTTCACCATCACCAACGATATATTCATCTGTACCGTCGAGGACAGAAACGGCTCCTGCAGGAAACAAGGTCAAACACTTTCTGCATTCTACCTCAGTCACTAGTTTCCCAAAATAGATGGACACTTTTCTGTAAATCCAAGTAAGATTACAAAGGAGAGGCCATGTTTTTGTGTTAATCCACACATTTTTAATAGCTATGCCTTAATATGTTTCTGCTTTCAGGCTTTGCTAGACAAAGGTCAAACAGAAATGTCTACTTCAAGGCCTGTGGTCTCTTCATCAGCACCGTCGTCTTCACCGCCTTCAGCATCTACAGCAGAACCGTGCCTCACACCTCGCAGTCAGCCTTCTTGGCTGGAACTGGCCAAGAGAAAGTCTAAGGCCTGGTGCGACAAGACTATGGACTAAACGTGTGTGTGTGTGTGTGTGTGTGTGTGTGTGTGTGTGTGTGTGTGTGTGTGTGTGTGTGTGTGTGTGTGTGCGCGGTGCGAGAGAGAGAGAGAGAGAGAGAGAGAGAGAGAGAGAGAGAGAGAGAGAGAGAGAGAGAGAGAATGAAAATAGCTTACTAATTCACCGTACACTACTATTATGCACTTTCTCAACTTGAAGTCAAGATAACTAAATCTCACAACCAAATAACATTACATTACATTACAGTCATTTAGCAGGCGCTTTTATCCAAAGTGACTAATAGCATAGATCTGTTAAATTTGTGCACATAAGATCCAGACCAGAAACTGTTTGGCTTGTATGTATGTTCTTTTAGGGGAACTCCTACAATGCCATTTTGACACCACCAAACCTGCAAGTTACTGTTGATACTAAACTACACTTATACTTGGAGCAGCATGAGGCCAGATAAAATAAATTGTGTTTAGATGTCTACTTCAATGTTACATCACTGGAGGTCAAGGGCCACTGGTTAAAGAGCCGCACTAAATCCTGCTTTTGTTCAAAGACACTAATCCCGATTCTCTATTTCCATCCCCTAAATAAAGACCTTTTAATTTGTGTTATTGTGTCATATTGTCTGACATTTAATATGTTTGAATCAACTAAATACTTTTGTCTACTTAGTCACCTTCAATTCAATCAATTGGAATTGATCACGTTTTTTTTCCACATATTTTATTACCACAATGTGTATTGGAGTAATTAGGCCTAATCGAATTAGGTTATAATGTAGTTTGTAATGTTTTAAGACTTGGAAAATATGTTGCAGCATCCAAAACAGGAGTGGCTTTTTGGAGAGCAAACGTGCAAGTGCCACTATTTACCAGTAGGAGTCGTAAGCACACGTTTCCTCAATGACACAGATTTGAACCGAATAAGAAAACCAGGAACTACAACCAAAGAACCAACAGTCAGCTGCTTGCTAAACAACAACAAATCTAATTCGCACCGGTCAACACCCAAGCGGCGTGTGTGAAAGGGATTAGATGGCTTTTATAACAGCCAACTGGAACCCTCTCGGGGAGGCGTTTTACAGGTATTTGGATGGCTGATTTTGGACACAATGACATAGAACGTCTAATATGCAGGTGTAGCAAACGTTAGCATTAGCTTGCTCACGTGATCTGTCCGCTCAGTGAAGATTTGCTATGAGCGATAGACTTGCACGCACTCAACCTCACACTATGCCTTAATGTATTATTTCGCTGTAGAATAGGTGACGTTACACATACTATGGCTTTTTTAATGAGTATAGTCAATAAAGCCAGCGTAACTTGGTTTTAGATTCCTGTCACGTGAGGAATGTTAGCGCATTGATTGTGCTTAGCCATCGTTGACAGCCAAACTATGGCTTAACGGGATTCTGTGAAGTTGGTTACATTTTGTAGATCCAGGCACCATGGCTAAATCGAAGCCTACTTTTAGCATATGTTAAGCGGGCACATGATCCTAATGGTGAAAGATTTGACCGGTCTGGGCCACTTTTCTCTTTGGCCAAGTTTGGTCATAGTTTTTTCAATCACCTACGTGATAGGTCTAACTGATTATAATACGCATGCGTGTATGTGTTGTGTTATAGGAAGATTGAGGTCTATGAGATGAGTTGGAGTTTGCGGGATGGGCTGAAGGACTGCCTTGTTGCAGTGGCCCCTTATGGGGGACCTATCGGTGAGTTTTCACAGACAGTTCAAAACGGTTTAAAATAGGGCAAAAGCCGTACCATTATGGACACTGTAGCAATTTATTAAAAACAACATGCATATTATATTTAAATACATTTGTAAATACAAATGTACAATGCAATTCACACAACCGTATGCAGGGGACCTCATTGTTGAACACAGGCTTTCTCCTTCCCCATCTCTCTTCTTCTTCAGCCCTGCTGAGGGGGCCCCAGAGGCGTTCGCCCAGCGCACGGCCGCAGCTTGAGATCTACTCTGCCTCAGGCTCCAGCATGGCCAGCTTCCCGGTACACACCCTGTCCAACACACTGCATCAAAACACTACATAACGCAAAGACAAAACGCACGTGTTGTCTCTGCTTTGTTAATCACTCGCTCGATCCTCTCTCCTCTTACCTCTCCGTCGATCTATCCCCTCCCTCTGCGTGCGCCCCTTTTCTCTCCTCCTCCTTTCTCTCGTTCCCCTCCGTCGTCCATCCCGCCGTCCAGTGGAAGAGTGGCTCCGTGTGCCAGCTGGGCTGGACGGTGTGCGATGACCTGCTGTGCGTGCAGGAGGACGGCACCGTTCTCGTCTACGACCTGTTTGGAACCTTCAAGAGACACTTCAGCATGGGCAACGTGAGCTCCCCTCTAAACATCGCAATACTGTTCTATTAGGAGCCACCCCGTTTGGCTCCTTCAAGAATCTGTGCGTTAAGTTGAAAGGCTCTCTGGGCCTCGTCTGTGGCTTTGTGGATTTCGCCACTTCGATTTCTTTCACTCCTTTTTTTTTATTCCTCCCTTT
>JAPMUY010004703.1:115000-180000 GCA_026901105.3 Galaxias olidus
TGCTGACAATATTTTCTCTTTTAAATGGGAAGCTGTGGAGTTGAGTTAGTGGATTAGGGGCGTACACGGTCTGACGGTCATATGATGTGTTGTGTTCCGCTTTGAAACGAGTTCACATTCCGACTACAAGGAACTAGTTTGTTGTTGGGAGCCGATTACAAGTAAGTGACTCATGTTGTCCGAGGTGTGCGACACCTGTCTTGTAAATACTATTTTAAGTAATTGAAGCAAGTACTTTCATTCACTTAAGTAAAGTTTGTGGCTGTAGTGTGACTCGAGTTTGACGTGCGTTCGGTCGCCAATTCTGCATAGACCGTGCATTATAGACATAATTTTATGCTGTTCAATGATATACAGTATATACCAACGCTAAAACTGCGTCCACGCACTGTAATACATTTCAAATTTTGTTAAATATTAAAGTAGATTTCTAAAATCATTGTTAGATTGAGAAGAGGTGTTTTTTTATCGCTGATCGGGGCCTGCACATGCATCTGTGCGCATGTTGGTATCAATCATTTGGTTTGTGTGCGTGTCACGTGCACAGCGTCATGTCTTGTGTAAAGGTGCAATGTGCGGTGCAACAGCCAAATGCGCTTGGAGAAGGGCCAGTGTGGGAGGAGAAGGAACAAACCTTGCTGTATGTGGACATAACAGGTCAGAAGATCCACAGGTGGAGCCCAGCAACCAATGCGATACAGACATTAGGCACTGGTAAGCCAAGCATTTGTGTTTCTGCATTGGCATATTTAGGCTGGCAAACACGAGGTCAATCATGATTCATTTCACCTTCAGGGGAAACTTATGATCTTTATATAAGTGGGTCAGTTTTGACCCCAGGCAAACTCTGTCTCCCTCTGCACAACCTTTTCCTCAGAGGCGTTTGTGGGCTGCGCTGTACCCAGGCGGTCTGGTGGATATGTGGCTGGCATAGGGCGGCGTTTCGTGAGCGTCGACTGGACCTCCAAGACCTTCATCCCCCTCGCTGAGATCGACGAGGATAAGCCCAACAACCGCTTCAATGACGGCAAAGTAGACCCTGCAGGGCGACTTTTTGCTGGTGTGGTATTTTAATCTCTAAGCTTTCAACTTCAACAACAGGACCATAAAGATGCTGCCCTACTGTACTTATTTGGCACACTGGTATAATCTAAATGCCCACAAAACCTTTACTGTGCTTTGGGATTTATCACTGTTGCCTGACTCAATGTATCAAATGTAATACCAGAAGGTGCAATGCGCGCACAAACACTTAAGTGGAAACACACTCAGGTACCTCAAGAGCTGACCCACGTTTGACTTCCTGCTTCCAGGCACAATGGCGATAGAGACAAGCCCGGCCGTCATGGAGCCCAAGCGGGGGGCTCTGTTCTCGTTGCACCCTGACCTCCGCGTGGTCAGGCACTTTGACGGGGTGGACATCTCCAACGGCCTGGACTGGTCGCACGACCACCGCACCTTCTACTACATCGACAGCCTCACCTACACCCTGGAGGCCTTCGACTACGACGTGCACACCGGGGAACTCAGTGAGTGGTCCACACACACACACACACACACACACATATCACAATACAGTGTGCAGTGTGTTACCCTGCTCCACAGTGTCCTATACAAAAAGCGAATACAGATAAACAGTGTGTGTGTGTGTGTGTGTGCCCCCAGATAACCGGCGGGAGGTGTACCGGTTTGAGCAGGGCGAGGGCATCCCCGATGGCATGTGCATCGACATGGAGGGCCGGCTGTGGGTGGCCTGCTACAGCGGGGGCCGTGTGATCCAGATCGACCCTCAGACCGGTGCGTGGAGTTACTGCATCAATGCCCCCTTTGACAGTGCACAGAGAAACCGTGCTGTCAATCAAGACCACTTAAGACTATAAAGACCACACCTCCTGCCCGGCTTGTGCCAATGAAGACCGATATGTTCCCAGTTGAGCTGGGGGGAAAAAAAATGCAGTGTTTGCAATTGGTAGAGCGTGAGTTTCAATCGCTCCTACCTTGACATAAATAGCTAGCGAGCTATCTCTCTTTCCCTTGATGCATCTGTCTACCTCTTTCTATCTCATTACTGTAACCTGATCTTCTCTCTGTGTTTTCCGCCCTCCATCAGGGGTGCGTCTTCAGACCGTGAAGCTGCCAGCCCAGAGGACCACGTCCTGTTGTTTTGGAGGCAAGGACTACTCTGACCTGTACGTGACCTCGGCCTATCTGGGCATGACGGACGAAGAGAGGGCCAAGGAACCACTGGCTGGCTGCGTCTTCAAGGTGAGGAAGTGTGTGTGTGGGTGTGTGGGTGTGAGAGAGTGAGTGAGAGAGACAGCGCTGTGGTTAATTGTCTCATACACTAATACTCATACACACTTGTGTAAGAGAGAGGGAGACGTATGTTTGTGTCTTACTGACTTCTAGTTTTGTGTCCACAGATCACAGGACTAGGTGTAAAGGGCATCCCTTCCAACTCCTTCGCTGGTTAAATATAAGAAGGGAACCTGCCAAGCTGCCAACCATACCACAATTTGCTGCCAATAATTCAATAATTGCACAACTAACCAAATGACCTCTGTGAATGCAATAGATTTATCTGAAAGTAAACATATTACCAATACATGTTTTTAGAAATTAACTCTAAAAATGTAAGGTTGATGCGTAATATGTTTGCCCCCCAGTTAACTATGAAATGCAATCGCCAATAAAATCTTTTTTCTTTTTTTACTGAATAATTCAATACATTGTAAGGGAAGGTTGGCTGACCAAACCGTGTAAACATTTCCTGCTATACCCGTTTCCCAATAAAGATTGTGCAACTCCAGGAATCCATCGTATTAAGTTAGTTGCGAACAAATGTAACATCGGATAATTTCTTGCTTTTCTTTTCACTTATGAAAACGTTCAGTATTTAATAAAAACGATCATGTGTGTCTCTAAAGTATAGGCCCACTTATGGAAAGGTGCCAAGTACTTTGCTCTGATGAATGGAAGTCTGTAGGTAAAATTACGTTCTCACAAATATTTTTTTCTAATAAGTTGGCAGTGTATTGTGTGAGTGTGTGTGTGTTCGTGTGCTTCTAATGAGTTGGCGGTGTCGTGTGTGTGTGTGTCTGTGTGTGTGATTAGCCTGTGTTGAGACGGAACGTCACGAGGTTCATGGTTTTTCCCTTTTCTGTTTCCGTATTCTAGTAGAAAGCCCAGGCAGGGTAGGATTCGATAGGTACAGATAATTGCGTAGAGTGCTTCTACGCCGCGGATTCAATCGGGGTAATGCATCAGGAATATGAGCGACAATCTTTGCAATGTTCGTTTCACCAAACTAAATTGACCACTATTTTTTAGTCTAGTCACAGATAATTGATAAATGCAGAAATGGAGGAGATCTTGAAAAAGACCATCAATCTGGTAAACAATGCAGACTGGATGTCCCTACTTGCGGAGGAACTGCATAATATGCCACTTTCAGACTTGGCGATACCTGGTGAGTGATTCGCATTCTAAAACACTGTCCCGGACGACTGTGTTAAACAAAACCAGTTTGCCAAACGGTACTCTGTTTGAACTTGCATAGGCCTGTCTCAAAGGATGCCGAGATTTTCCCGACAAATTTCAGTTACATCTTCGGTTATATGTGTTTGTTTTTATAGGCAGTCATGACAGTATGAGCTATTGCCTTGACACCAACTCCCCTGTTCTTGGCTCAGAGCCCTTGTTGTTGAGAGCCCTGGATCGCCTCTTCCCCTGCATCACTCGGCCATGTGTTGTACGGTGGGCCACGACACAGGTACACACTCAGTGAGTGTGTGTGTAGGTTTGTGACAGAAGTCGCTGACTGACTGCCTTGTCTCTGAACACCTTGCATGGATGTGACTTTGAATGACAGCCTGATTCCTTCCCTTCCATCCAGGCATGGTCTATTTCTGACCAGCTGAATGCTGGGATCCGGTTCTTTGACCTGCGGATTGCCCAGAAGGCACACCGTCTTGACACGCTGTACTTTGCACACGGCATCTACACCCAAGTGAAAGTGAAGGTAGGCGACGTAGTACAGTCGCCTGGAAAAATCCATTTGTAAAAAGTAACGCTTGGAAACCGGTACCACGGTCAAATTTAATCGGACAGGCATACAATCACAAACCAATTATACCACATGGGTATTGATGGCTTATTCAATGTCAATGTAACGTGTGTGTGTGTGTGTGTAGGAGGCTCTGTCAGACATGCGTGGCTGCCGCTGCACCCCCGGGAGGTGGTGGTCGTTGTGTGCTCCCATTTCTTCGGGCTGGAGGACCAGGACCACAGCAGCCTCATCGCTCTCATCACAGCCCTGTTTGGAGACAAACTCTGCCCCCCTCAGGTTCAAGCACCAACACACACCCTTGTCAAACGGTCTCATATCTTCAAGTCTGACCACTTAAGTTTGGATTAACTTTTTCCCCTCTTTATTTTTTAATTCCTAACTCGCTCTTTATTCCTAACTGTGTGTGTGTCCCCATAGGGGGAGCCCACTCTAAACTCATGCTGGGCTATGGGCCGGCAAGTCATCCTCTCTTATGACAACGAGGAGAGCGTTAAACAGCACCCGCAGCTGTGGCCAATGATAGACTACAGGTGTGCTCTGTTTGTTAGTGTGTGTTTGTGTGTCGACATTTTTGATTTCAGAATACCTGTGTGGCTGTATATGTGTTTGCAATAACAAAAATGCATGTCTGTCATCCTTCATCATAGGTACGCTGAAACAGCCAATCCCAAAGACGTTATAAGATACTTGGAGCAGCAGAAAGCCGAAGGACGCCCAGGTCAGTGTGTTTGAGCCCGTCGGCTTGGGACAAGGAGAGTGTTTGGGTAAGAACGAAGCTATTCCAGAGTATTACGATCATACAAAGACAATCCCACGGCATGACTGGTCTCCTCGCCCTGTCGTCTCTAGCTGGGTTCTTTGCCTCTGGGCTCAACCTGACGGAGGACGGTGCCTACGTGCTGTGCCATCCGTGTCTGACGATGAGGAAGATGACCGCGAAGGCTCTCTCGGCTCTGCTGGGCTGGGTAGAGGAGCAGAGGCCCGGACCGGAGCCTGGCGGACTCAACGTCATCTGTGGCGACTTTGTGGATCTGAACCGGTTTGCGTCGGTGGTCATTGACCTCAATAAGAAACTACTGGTGAAAAGGAGGCAAGTAGTTAGTCGTGGGGAAATGCTTGGTGGGTTTGCTCAAGTGAACTGAAGTGGGCTGGGTTAGCAACTCGTTCACTCTGGGCCAGTTCACTATATAGGTCAGTCCTGAACAAGAAAAGGTCACAAACACACACAGGTTGGACTGTGCCCTTAATCAAGTAGGAACATGAGACACACAACGAATTACTGATGCTGATATGTAGCCACCGGTCCTGCCCTTTGTAAGAGACTGACACACACACACACACACACACAGAGAGAGAGAGAGAGAGGGCATAACACACTCATTATGTCTCAGAGATACAATTTATATATGCCTTTTGTTCCTGGATTTGTCTGTTGCCAGGTTAGAGTTTGTGCTGGTTGAACTGTTGCTGATTCTTACAACCTTTGAGCTCCTCAATCAACAATTTTCTAATCTTTATCATAATTTTTACTTGTGTGAGTCCATATGTCACTTTTTTGTTATGGTGAAAACTTTCAGAATTATATTTTCTATCACACCATATTGTTCAATGGCTTCTTTTGTCTCTATGGCAAGTGCCAAAAACTGTGTTGAGCAAAATGTAATTTTTTTAAGATGGCGATTGTATGAAACAGAGACATGTTAGGGTTAATACTTTGGTCAGTGCCCTGACCAAGGCACTGGCAAAGACCTGAAGTTGGTGAATTACCGCCCATGGGGCCAAGTTGCCACTGCAAAAGTGAACTTGTTCTTAGTCATGATTCAATAACAGTAAAAAACAACAACAATGGTATATTACACTCAGACCATGACCAGCCTTGACCAAATCTCCAGTTATTATATCAGTGAAACATGTCAAATAATGTGGTGCATATCACAATTGAAGCAGCTTCACCATAATATGCAGACACCATACAACCTTTTATGTTTTGAGACACAAACAGTTGAAGTAGGCAGTTTACAAACACCTGACATTAAATCCTAGTAAACATTCCCTGTCCTATGGCAGTTAGGATCACCACTTTATTTTATGAATGTGAAATGTCAGAATAATAGTAGAGAATGATTTATTTCAGCTTTTATTTCTTTCATCACATTCTCAGTGGGGCTTTTTTCATGGTGGTTTTGGAGCAGACATGGCTTCTTCCTTGCAAAGCTGCCTGTCACGTTGACATACTTTTGTACCACTTTCAGCATCTTCACAAGATCATTTGCTGTTCTGGGATTGATTTTCACTTTTCGCACCAATGTTAATCTCTAGGTGACAGAACACGTCTCCTTCCTGAGCGGTATTACGACTTTGTCATCCCATGGTGTTTATACTAGCATACTATTGTTTGAACAGATGAACATGGTACCTTCAAGCATTTAGAAATTGCTCCAAAGGATGAACCAGATGAACTTGTGAAGGTCAATAATTTATTTTCTGACGTCTTGGCTGATTTCTTAAGAGTTTTCCATGATGTCAAGCAAGACGCCACGGAGTTTGAAGGTAGGCCTTAAAATTTATCCGTAAGTACACCCCCAATTGACTAAAATGGCAATGAGCCTATCAGACGCTTATAAAGCCATGACAACGTTCTGGAATTTTCCAAGCTGTTTAAAGGTACAGTCAACTTTGTGTATGTAAACATCTGGCCCAGAACTCTGGACTTGTGAAGAGTCATAAATGAATTAATCTGTCCGTACATAATTGTTGGAAAAATTACTTGTGTCACGCACAAAGAAGATGTCCTAACCGACTTGCCAAAACTACAGTTCCGTCAGGAGCATGATATGTGATATGTTTAAATGTTTACTTCAATAACATCGTAATATATTGAAGATGGCGTCAAGAGAGTTGAGTTTCCCATCTGAACTAGCTCTGCCGAGGCGTCGCTTCATTTTGTTAATATTAATTCCGTGGAGTGGGCGAGTGGTTAAATAAAATAGTTTTAATGACCTCAACCTAAGTGTAAGTAAACTTCCAACTTGAACTGTATTCAGAGTTGGACATTCTGACAACTAGAACAAGACTGGATGGCAAAGCTAACAGAACACACTGAATTAGAACAAAATGTTTTGGATCTGGATAATTAAAGAAAACTTAACTTTTTTTGTATTTCCCATGGTCCTGAATAATCTCTAAACCATCAAGAAAGGCAAACATTTGCTCAACATATAATATTATTTAATGTACTACATAACAGGGCTCCAAATCAAGGCTTGCCAAATAAAATCTACTAAGAAGAACCCACCACCGCAACTCAGAAACAAGTTTATTTTTTAATTAAACATAATGAGAAATCTAATCCTTAAAGGGATAGTTTAACTTTTGGGGAAAATTCCTACTTATTCCCTAGTCAGATGAGATGATCACTATCAATGTTATGTGTTATTTAGGTATGTAGGCAAGTAAATGTAGCCTAGCTTAGCAACAATGGATGTAAGCTAGTAGGAACTGCTAGCATTGCTCCGTCAAAAGTGACAAAAACACCTTAGAAAAATGTGAAAGCTGTGTAATTAACATGTTGTATATTCTGTATTTCATGTGTAGAAATTAAAATGTAAAAGCGAGACGTTGAAACAGATACACGGTGGGGTTTACTGTACCTTGTATCGGGTCGGCAGCCTAGCAACAATTGGTCTGACCTCATATTTGTTCATTTTTGACGGAGCCTTGCAAGCATGTTCTACTGTCTTGCAGCCATTGTTGCTAAGCTAGTCTACGTTTACCTATCTACTAACCTAAATAACTAATTATAATTACGTACAATCATAACATTGATAGCGATTATGTTGTTTGACTAACGGTAGGTATAAAATATCTTATTTCCCCAAAACTGTATTTTCTTTAATATGAAATAGTGTTGTGTGTGTTAAAGGCACCTTCCATTACTTATGATGGGGGGCTGTTCTAAGCATTCCCATCCAGTGGCATTGGGTTGGTATTGGCGTGCGCCTGCAGATGCCGGTTGAGGTGGGTCCGGGACGTGTAGCTCTTGTTGCAGTATGTGCATTGATGAGGCCGAACAGCTGAGTGGGAGAGCAGGTGCATCTTCAGGCTAAACTTTCGAGTGAAGCACTTCCCGCATTCAGGGCAGACGAAGGGCTTGTCATCTGATAAGAGGCCAGACAGAAACGTTAGGGTTTTCTTTTGACTATATATTATACAGATAGTGACTTTACACTCCATAACCAGAAATAATTCTAGACAATCAAATCAAATATGACTATTTAAACCAAAGTAAATGGCATAGGTCAAATAGCAAGGGAACGCATAGCCACTCTAGAAAGCAGTAACTGTACAGCACATTTAAGTCACTTATAAAACAACAGAAGAAATACATCTGGTAATAGCGTATCTCGGACTGTACATGACTGTGTGAGTGAGTGACTGACTGACTGACCAGAGTGGGTCTTGATGTGCTCGTTGAGGTGGCAGGTCATGGCGAAGGTCTTGCCGCACTGGGGACACTCGTACGGCTTCTCCCCCGTGTGGCACCTCATGTGCTTCTGCAGGTCGCCGCCCGACGGCCAGCCCTTCCCGCACACTTTGCACACGTACGGCCGCTCACCCGTGTGCCGCCGCACGTGCACATTGAGGCCGGCCAGCGCCGTGAAGCGCTTGCCGCAGTGCGAGCAGGGATAGGGCTTCTCCCCAGTGTGGATCCGCAGGTGGCCCTCCAGGCCATGTTTGGTGCGGAAGCGCTTGCCGCATTCGTTGCACAGGTGGAGCCGCTCCCCGGTGTGGCTGCCCTTGTGTTCCTGCAGGTTGGCCGCCGAGCGGAATGCCTTGGGGCACTGGTCGCACACAAAGGGCTTTTCTCCATGGCCCCGCTGGTGGATCCTTAGCAGGGTAAGGCCCGTGAAGGCCTCCTGGCACGACTCGTAGCAGCACTCGTAGCGGGGCTGCTGGCCATCTGCCTCAGCGTGGCCTTGCTGGTGCCGGTGCAGCTTGACCTGTGACGTGAAGGCCTCGCCACAGACGGGGCACAGCAGCTTGGTCGCGCCGTGTGTCTGCCGGTGGGTGTCACGCTCCTGCACCGAGCTGAAGGACAGCACACACTTGTTGCAGGCGAAGCCGCCGCTGGCCGTGTGCGTCTGCTGATGGTTGGACAGGCTGGAGAGGAGGCGGAAGCTCTTGCCGCACTGGGGGCACTGGTGAGACGGCTGGCTTCGGTGGCTCCGGAGGTGGGCGCTCAACTCTCTCTTGGTCTTGAAGAAGGCGCCGCACTGAAAGCAGGTGTTGGTCCGATGGGTAAGCCGGTGGCGGTGCTGCTCCTGGGCTGAAAGGAAACTCTTCCTGCAGAGCGGACAGTCGAAGGAGGCGTCCACACACACTGCTCGGGCATGTTCGTTCAGGGCCAAGGCCGTTGGGAAGCACTGGCTACACTGGGAACACTTGTGAGGCACCCTGCACTGCTTGTGCGTGCGGAGGTGCCGTATCACCTGGCAGCGGTAGATGAAACACTTGCCGCACTGCGGACACTTGTGCGCCACCCGCTGGGTATTGTGGGATATGTTCGCCAGGGGAGTGGTTGCCGTGGTTTCTGTGGTGGGAGGGGACACAGAACGAAGGGGAGACGACTCAGCTGAGAAAAGAGGGTGAATAAAACAACACCTTAGAGGCTGATGGGAAATGTACAGCGGTGCAGATTACTGGTGATCAGTACCCAACATAAATGTTGTTCAGTACCCAAAGGCTGAGGCAAATTTGATTAGAGGAACATTTCACTAATAAACGAAAGACACTACATATAATCTTCCTCACCTCTTTCACTGTTCTCTGCATGAGCATCTGCCAGCCGACTAGATGACTCTGGACATGGTCTGATGACGAAACACAACCATGTAAATAACACACACACAGACCTTAAATGCGCAAAATTCAAATCAGTGTTTCTGTGTTTGCATACCTGTTAACTGAGGTCACATGTTGAGGTGTATGTTGCTTTGGAGAAAGTGCGGTTTTCTTTACTGGTGAACTCCCAGTCTGTTCAGAGGGACAAGTGGCACCTGTCTGCCCCCTAGTGGACTCTTTTCTATCAACCTTGTGGGTAGACTGAAGGATGAACACTGTGCGAGTTTTATTCAAGGTTATAAGGCTGAGAACGGCTGGGATGGGAAAGGTTCCACCCCTAAGGCTTCCATGATCCGGTCCCTGGTTGGCTGAGTCCTGACCAATCACTTTCGCCGTCTCACTTTGCTGAGTGCCTGGGACGTCCTGTGCAACTTCTTCTTTTACTTCTTCTTCATCATCCCCTGCTCCCATGTTGTTTATTTCCTGTTCTGTAACCACTTCAGACTCAACTATTTCCTCCCCCTGCAGTGCAATGCCCTGGTGGGCACGACTGAAACAGTCAGGTAAGGCCTCGGATTGGTTGTCAGGGTCATCGAAATTGAGAGAATCGTCCATTGTGACAGTGTTTGAAAATGAGGAAAGAATGAGGTCCTCAACTAGACTGGAACGAACTGAGTAGGGGGAAAAATCAAGCATTTATTTTTAAACAATGTAATAAATGTACTTTCAAAGTAATGACATTTTATTTTCCATAGTGAAATTTACTAATTCTTAATGTTTTAACAAAGTACTAAAGTTTAGTTCAGTTGCAGAATATTCTTATATGCTCTAACCAAAAGCCACCTTTGTCTAGACATGAAGGAATGGTCTAATGTCCATGTATTTAGCCTACCTGTTTTGCAGATGTTTTTCTTGTGACAAGTTTGGCCCTTCAACAGAGAACTGAGGTCATCGCTGTGAGACAGAGATTCAAGTACACACTCCCTCACACCAGTAGGGGCAGTCTCTAGCCACGACGAAGTCTAAGACAACACAGTGAATTCCAATATTAAGTGAAACACTCTGTGGTAAATCCCATTTACCCATTTTGCGCCTTTGAGTGCGTGTGTGCAATGTGCGTTGACCGGAGGAGACTATGAACCTGCTTGAAGTTGGGTACAGGAAGTAGCTCTTCCAGGTGGGACAGGAAATCCCCCATCAAAGTCTGAAGGGCTTCGTCAAAACTGGCATCAAACAGCTCCTATGAGAAGCAAGTGTCAAGCTTAGTTTTTATGTTTCTCATTGGATTAGGGAATTAGGCTAGAAGTGGTGCCGAAGAAAGGGGGAAGAGTGGTAGAGAAACGGAACCAAGGAGAAGGCAGAGGAATCTATAGGAATCTATGCTGTAGCAGCATCTGACCTGTGGGAGGCACCGTCTCTCCATAGGATCTACCACCAACCGCTGAGTGAGAGCCATCAGGTTGGCTTTGGCCTCCTCTACTGCCACATCTGTCGACTGGAACCGAACATAAACAGACACGAACACAACTGTAGTTCAGTTCAAACACAGCATTCAAACACGTCCCCTTGAAACTCTTCCCCATCACACCGCTGCCGCTGGGTGTCTACTGTGTTTCAGTCATTGTTTTAGTGACGAGGAAGGTGTGAGAGATCCGTCCTCCTCTCTTACCTTGGTGGAACACGCAGACTGGATACGTTCCAGGTGGGCCTGGACGTGTTCTGGCCTGGTAGGAAGCTCACCATCAAACATCCCCTGTGTCATCTGTAGAATAAAGCAATGGGGTTGATGATGTCGTCGTCAGTAACTTTGAAGCCCGCGTGTTCCCACGGTCGACAGTCTTATACATCTTTGCATCACCTTGGCTCTGAGTCCCAGGAGCAGCAGGCTCCTCTGTCTGTCACTCAGGAGCTGAGGCATGGCCTCTGAGACCACGCACACAAAGTCCTCCAGCTTCCCATAATGCTTCACACTCTGCTGCTGGGTCACCTGCCACAGGGCCGCCGACATCAGGCGCAGAGGGGGCACCAGGAGCTTCAAGGAAGAGAGCGGAAGAGAGGCATCTTGAAAGAGAAAGAGGAGAGAGAACACTTCACTTCATTACAAGGATAAATTCTAAAAGTAAAATGACTCATGTTTATTATTGGAACTACTGCAATATAAGCTGTGCCTCATTAAACTGTACTTGGATATATGATATTATTAACTTTTCAGCGAGAAGCCTGTACGGATCCCCTGGCTTGCTGGTTAGTTGCAAAAAATTGAGCTGATCAACTTTTTAAGGTTGTACAAAAATATACTCAAAAAGCACACTGTAATGCTTAGAAAATGATAACGTTAACGTTATTTATTTAGCAAGGTGGCTTTTGTTAAACTAGGGCTGTTTAGCAAGCATATAGGCTTAACGTAATTTACAATACATTTAATTTAGCTAACGTTAGCTAGCTAGCTAAGTTGGCAAGAGTTGTCAGACAAGCAAGCATTGATTTGTCTTTAGCTACGCTAACTACGAATGCATAACAATACATACCCATTTTTCTTCTTTGCCTTACTATTTGTACATTCTTCTATCCAAACTCACTGATAAACCACCCACTCACGTACACAGATTGATAGCAAACGTTGCAAACTACATCTGTTATTGTAGCCTTAACTATCCCGGAAGTTGCTATTAAGTCATTCCGCATAAGCAAAAACAAAACTAAACTTTCTTTATTATACTTTCAATTAGATCTTTGCAATTTTGTAGAAGTGTAAGAATTTACATTCACAATGCCAAAATGTTGCTGTGTCACATATTGCATTTAGTTATTTTTTTTATTATTATTTTTTACATATTAAAGTCATAGGGACCTAAATAAAAGCCTTATTTAATTAAAAAGAGGAAATAAGAACCACACGAATCTACATTCAAAGTTTAATACATTTCAAACGTTCCCACATTAATATTGAATATATTTCGTTTCTACATCTACAGTTTTGGTGGACACCTTACTCCAGGCACAGGTAAGTCTTCACATCCCACACTTCCAAAGTGAAAAGACTATTCAATAGAGGCTTTCAACTTGAAATGAAGTGCACCAACATGTGAGCATCTTACACCTAGTCAGAGGAATAAATTAGTGATAGTAAGGAGGACTCCATTTTTCTAATCAATAACAAGGATTTTCATCTTAAAATGCATGCTGCTTTATTATGAATCCCAGTTTTTCTTGGAAAGACACGCCTTCAGAAACGCCTTCTTACCCATCCCACCTCCTCCAGAAGTCCTCCCATGCCCCCTGTCCCCCACTCCCTTCGGTCCTCAGCTGGCCCTTACCCCTGCCCTCTTGACGTTCCTTGATGTTCCCTGCCATAATAATAGTAGTAATAATAATAATAATAACAATAATAATAATAGCCTAATACATTTAATTTATCAGCGCCTTTCTAGACACTCAAGTGTACTGTACAAGGCATATAATATACAGTTAACAGTACAATAAACAATTTAAGATGCAATAAACACAGGACAGACATATGTTAATTCAGACATGAAGGGGACATAAATGAACATCACAGATGCTTACCCTATTCCCTTGTGTCTGTTCTGTTTATTGCATTTTAGTTGTATATTATATATTTTTAACTGTATATTCTATGCAATGTATGGTGACATTGGGTGTCTAGAAAGCCGCCTATTACTTATAATTATAATACAAATTAAATGTATTATTATTTTTTATTATAATTCAAGGGATATTGGCTAGGAGCCCATGATCACGCATTCGAATCCTTGTGCAGGAGATTTATATTTTTAATGCCTAGTCTTATTCCTAATCCTAACCTTACTGTATTGTGTGCATATCCCTAATATTGTTCCTAACCCTAGCCTTACTGTTGTCTGAAAGAGTTCGGCTAACGTAAGAAAAATGTAAGCTAAAAAACTTGGCGGCCTGTCAAACAAATCCTTGCGCGTGAGGGCGTGTCATGCCAAGAAAAGTGGGATTGATTAACCTCGAGTTGTAGTTTGAGCACCTGTAAAATTCAACGGAATGTTTCTCGAGTTTCGTTGCTGAGTATTGAAGGTTGGAATTAAGTTAAGTGTAAAGCTGAACGTTTCCTCTTTTACTCCTCTAGAGTTAACGCGGCCAATGAGGTATGCAAGGTTATCTGTACGTTTTTACAGTCATTATCATCATCATCATCATCGTCATCCGCTTTGTCCGGGGTCGGGTCGCGGAGGTAGCAGTTCAAGCAGGGCATCCCAAACTTCCATTTCCCGGGCCACATTAACCAGCTCTGACTGGGGGATTCCAAGGCGTTCCCAGGCCAGTGTGGAGATATAATCCCTCCACCTGGTCCTAGGTCTGCCCCGCGGCCTCCGCCCAGCTGGACGTGCCTGGAACACCTCCCTAGGGAGGCGGCCAGGTGGCATCCTTACTAGATGCCCGAACCACCTCAACTGGCTCCTTTCTACGCAAAGAAGCAGCGGCTCTACTCCGAGTCCCTCACGAATGGCTGAACTTCTCACCCTATCCCTAAGGGAGATGCCAGCCACCCTCCGGAGGAAACTCATTTCCGCCGCTTGTATCCGCGATCTCGTTCTTTCGGTCATGACCCACCCTTCATGACCATAGGTGAGAGTAGGAACGAAGATAGACCGGTAGATTGAGAGCTTTGCCTTCTGGCTCAGCTCTCTCTTCGTCACAACGGTGCGATAGAGCGACTGCAACACCGCACCCGCTGCTCCAATTCTCCGGCCCATCTCTCGTTCCATTTTACCCTCACTCGAGAACAAGACCCCAAGATACTTGAACTCCTTCACTTGGGGTAAAGACTCATTCCCTACCTGGAGTAGACAATCCATCGGTTTCCTGCTGAGAACCATGGCCTCAGATTTGGAGGTGCTGATCCTCATCCCAGCCGCTTCACACTCGGCTGCGAACCGATCCAATGAGTGCTGCAGGTCGCAGACTGATGATGCCATCAGGACCACATCATCTGCAAAAAGCAGTGATGCAATCCTCTGCCCACCAACCCGCAGCCCCCCTCCCCCGCGGCTATGCCGTGAGATCCTGTCCATGAATACCACAAACAGGATAGGTGACAAAGCGCAGCCTTGGAGGAGGCCAACCCTCACCGGAAACGAGTCCGACTTACTGCCGCAGACCCGGACACAGCTCTCGCTTTGGGAGTACAGAGATTGGATGGCTCTGAGTAGAGACCCCCTCACCCCATACTCTCGCAGCACCTCCCACAGTATCTCCCGGGGAACCCGATCATACGCCTTCTCCAAATCCACAAAACACGTGTAGACCGGATTGGCATACTACAGTCATTATACTATACTATATTATAGCTATTTATGCTAACGGCCTAGCTAACGTAACGGCTATGCTAGTAGTGGTGCAGTTAATATGATAATAACCTGATAACTACGTTTCATTGAATGATTAGCGAGCGAATTATCTGTAAATTTAAAAGTTAATAGTCATAAAGTTAATAATGCAAGCTATATTTGGGTTTGTATAATATCTGTTTTAATGAGTATTCTCATTCTAGAATGCTCTGCACTGGACAAATTTAATGATATGTGTATTTTTTATCTAGTTCTTACCGCATGAATACATGAGCAAAATAAATCCCGGAAACCATAAGCACACCTTGTAATTTAAACTGAAGGGGAGTAACCAAGTACATAAAGCCAAGGCCTTATCAAAAAACAACCACAGAAATCTATAGATTTGCATAGCTTGCATTTCAAAGTTGAGTAGTACAAAGTAGAGCCCGATTAATACTGGATTTTTGGGGCTGATTGATAGGGAGTAATAACTAGGAATAATAGTTTATTAATAAGTTAATTAATAGTCCGATGGCCGATATTATTTAACCTCCATGAGTACACACTTATATTTCCAATAAACTAAAATAAAAATATTTATCTGGTAAGCAGCTGTGAACTTCTGGCATTTGGAATGGGTATACAATACATACACATACAAGTACAATACCCCTTTCATTCATTTTTCACAGTAGATTCAATATCTTTAACAATTTCTGGATCTATAGTTTTGGAGTACACCTTTGTCAAGGCACAGGCAATTCTTGTACATGCCACACTTGTGTAACCCAAGCGGCCAGATTTTTCCAACTTGAGCAGAAGTGCACCAACATGTAAGCAGCTTTTAGGCTGATGAATAAATTGATACTGGTAGTTATGAGGACTCCATTTTCATAATAAATAACAAGGACTTTAATCTTAAAACATTCTACAAAGCTTCTTCATGAATATCCTGTCTATAGCATTTTGGTGCAAGTATAAAACCCATGCCCAAGTTTAGGGCTGCTCGATTATGGCAAAAATAATAATCACGATATTTTTTGGTCCGTATCGTGATCACGATTACTCAAAATACTTTGGAATCATCATGTAGTAATTTAACTTAGAAACACTAATAGTGGACTTTCTTGAACTTTTAAGTATACAAAACATTGTCTTCATCTGTTAAACGAGACCACAATAAGTTCAACAAAATAATGCTGGTCATATTGGTGCACAGAACAAAGACCTAATTTAAATATCCTTTTATTAATTAGACATTTCATGAGCATCAGCAGTGGTTTGTCAGAACAGCAGTGATGGGGATATACATAGTATAGGGGGACCCAAATCTGCCAGCAGGAAGATGTTCAAGAGTTATCATAGATGTAAAGTAAATACTAGAGACCGTTAGCTAGCCAGTTAGCAGCTTTGTTTAACTACAGATTGTAAACTCCATTCTCTCTCATTTAACAAAATGTTTTAGGACTTGCTCAATACTCCTAACAGCTACCAAATGCCAACTTTACACTACATGATTTCAGCCCAACTATACTCTCACTGACAAGTTTTTTTAAATCGCAGACCAAAGCCCCAAATCAGAGGCATATCGTAGCGTGCTCTCGTAAGCAACGGTAATGTAGTGTGAACTGCACACGACGCAATCTGAGACAGTTGGCCGCGTCGGAGTCCAAATCCTGTAGTGTGAACTGTGTTGTGACCGGTGTTCTGACAATTTGCGCCTTGCCCTCAGGACGGGCTTCCTGGTAGCACATACTATCAGATACAACTGAAAAATTGAGCCTCCCCTCCAAATGGGCTACCTCAGTTGAAAAGTATGAGGTAGCCCATTTTGACAGGGAGAAATTACTGCTCATAATGCTACCCTGTGTTTTGAAGTAAATGCATACTTTTTTAACCTATTAAAGTTCTGGTTGCCCATTTTTACAGGGAGAAATGACTGCTCAGAATGCGCTACCCAGAAGTAAATGCATACTTTTTTACCCTGACTGTAGCACAAATTTTAGGGGAGTTGCTTCTTAATACATCAGAAAAATCTATATGAGCATGCGCAGTTTCGAAGGCAGCCCATTTTTGGGATGAGGCTCAGAATTTCAGAACACCGGCAATGAGAGCAGTAAGACGAAAACAAGGGGGAGGAGTTTGGAGTACTAAACGTAGTGATCCTTGGGGCCCGGTCAGGCACAGCCCAAAAAAACAACATGGAGCCGCAGCCCTGTGGGCCCACTACCTGCAGGGACAGGCATCGGGGTCGTGTGCAATGCCAAGCGGGTGGCAGGCATGGGCGGAGACCTTGGCGTGCTGACCCCTGGTATCGTAGACTGGTACTAGGGACGTGGAATGTCACCTTTCTGGCAAGGAAGGAACCAGAGCTAGTGCGAGAGGTGGACCAATACCAACTAGATATAGTTGGGCTCTCCTCTACGTATGACACTGGGTCTGGGCTGGACTTTTTCCTTTTCCGGAGTTGCCCAGGGTAAAAGGTGCCGGACTGGTGTGGGGATTCTGTTACGGCCTCCTTTCCCTCTCCTGTATGTCTTAATTGTTTCTGTTCCAGGATGGCAGTGAAGGGGAGGAGCCCCGGATAGGGAACACCTGGGCCTGTCCCGTTCCTAATTGTGTATAGTGTCCCTTGCATTTCCCAAGGGTGTGCTTCTATGATTTGAGCACCAAACATATTGTTGGTCTGGAAATAAAGATTCGTAAAGTTGAAACCCTGACTTGTGTCCCTCTTTGTCACTGCCATTCGAGCGGGTTGTGACAATTCTCATAAGCCCCCCAGCTGAGCGCCGCTGTGTTGGAGTTTTCCCCGGAGAACGAGAGGGTCGCCTCTATGCGACTACGAGTCGCTGAGGGGAAGGCTCTGACTGTTTGTGCTTATGCACCAAACGGCAGTTCAAAGTATCCGGCCTTCTTGGAGTCGCTGGGTGGGGTTCTGGAAAGGGTACCATCTAGAGACTCTATGGTTCTGCTGTGGGACTTCAACGTTCACGTGGGTGACGACGGAGAAACCCGAAGGGGGGTGATTGGGAGGAATGGCCTGCCCGATCTGAACCTGAGTGGTGCTTTGTGGCTGGACTTCATAAGTGTAAGAACACCCTGGGCCACAGATCGATGATCAACTTTGTGGTCGTATCGTCAGAACTGTGGCCGTGTGTCTTGGACACTTGGGTGAAGAGAGGAGTTGAGCTGTCAACTAATCACAACTGGACACCAGCGGTGAAGGAGGCTGTCAGACTGAAGGAGGCCTTTCGGGCTTTGTTGGCCCAGGGGTCTCCTGAAGCAGCAGACGGATAACTATATAGTTCTACATTTATTGTCACATCAAATTATTTTACTATTTATTTTCCTCTGCATTTAGTTCATGCTAGTTGGAGTTCTGTGCACTGTGAAATGGCACATCTATGGCAGTGGGAGGGTCTAACAGTTCGGTCAATTTAAGTCGAGCGCTTTTGCCTTTTGCGGCTTTGAAGTGAATGCTTCTTATGCCATCATGGTGGATATATTGACATTATAGAAATAGTTGGAGTAATGTCTGCGCTAAGTATGACAGTGAACTAACTAGGAGAGATCAGTACGTTTGTAAACAAAGGCCATAGCAACACTTTCTGGGTGGCGGAAGTAACAATTTTGAGTGAGACGAGATGCCTCTCCAAGTTGCGGCTGGCAAATTATAATGTGCAAACATTAATCTTCCAAGAACACTGACCCCTGCATCAAAGAAACATGTTTCTTTAGTAAATAAACAAAATAAGGAATCCAAAACTTAATGTCAAACTGTAATGTCTTTGATTTGAGGACTTAGTCTTTGATTTGACAGTGATTTGTGTGTGTTAAAAGCGCCCTTCTATTCCTAATTATGGTGGCTGTGCTAAGCATTCCTATCCAGTGGTGCTGCGGAGACAGCGACAAACTCTGTGGGTGGCGAAAGGTTGATATTAGTGTGAGTCTGCAGATGCCGATTGAGGTGGGTACGGCGTGTGTAGCTTTTATTGCAGTAAGTGCACGGATAGGGCCGGACATCAGAGTGGGAGAGCAGGTGCTTCTTCAGGTCAAACTTCCTCTTAAGGCACTTCCCACATTCAGGGCAGACAAAGGGCTTGTCATCTGATAGAGGTCAGACAGGAATGTAAGGGAACTCAATTAGTTACAGGTTTTCCATTTAATAAAAATAAACTATAAATATATTCACTTTATACCAGAAATATTTCCAGAAAATCAAATCAAATATGAATATTTAACAACCAAACCAAGTAAAGATAACCATTTTAGAAAGCAGTAAGCATACGGCACATTTAAGCCACATCAAAAACAACTGAAGAAACGCATCTGGTAATAGTAGATGTTTGACTCTAAATGAGTGTGTGAGTGACTGACCGGAGTGGGTCCTGATGTGCTCAGTGAGGTGGCAGGAGATGGCGAAGGTCTTGCCGCACTGGGGACACTCGTACGGCTTCTCCCCCGTGTGGCGCCTCATGTGCTTCTGCAGGTCGCCGCCCGACGGCCAGCCCTTCCCGCACACTTCGCACACGTACGGCCGCTCGCCTGTGTGCCGCCGCACGTGCACATTTAGGCCGGCCAGCGCCGTGAAGCGCTTGCCGCAGTGCGAGCAGGGATAGGGCTTCTCCCCAGTGTGGATCCGCAGGTGGCCCTCCATGCCTTCCTTAGTGCGGAAGCGCTTGCCACATTCGTTGCACAGGTGGAGCCGCTCCCCGGTGTGGCTGCCCTTGTGGCCCTGCAGGTTGGCCGCCGAGCGGAATGCCTTGTGGCACTGGTCGCAAACAAAGGGCTTTTCTGCGTGGCCCCGCTGGTGGATTCTTAACTGGGTAAGGCCCGTGAAGGCCTCCTGGCATGACTCGTAGCAGCACTCGTAGCGGGGCTGCTGGCCATCTGCCTCAGCATGGCTTTGCTGGTGCCGGTGCAGCTTGACCTGTGACCTGAAGGCCTCGCCACACACGGGGCACAGCAGCTCGGTTGCGCGATGTGTTTGCCGGTGGGCATTGCGCTCCTGCACCGAGCTGAAAGACAGCACGCACTTTTTGCAGGCAAAGCCGCCGCTGGCTGTGTGCGTCTGCCGATGGTTGGACAGGCTGGAGAGAAAGCGGAAGCTCTTGCCGCACTGGGGGCACTTGTGAGACGGCTGGCTTCGGTGGCTCCGGAGGTGGGCGCTCAACTCTCTCTTGGTCTTGAAGAAGGCGCCGCACTGAAAGCATGTGTTCGTCCGATGTGTCAGCCGGTGGCGGTGCTGCTCCTGGGCTGACAGGAAACTCTTCCTGCAGAGCGGACAATCGAAGGTGGCGTCAACACACACTGCTCGGACGTGTTCGTTCAGGGCCAGGGCTGTATGGAAGCCTTGGCCGCACTGGGAACACTTGTGGGGCACGCTGCACTGCTTGCGCGTGCGGAGGTGCCGGATCACCTGGGAGCGGTAGATGAAACACTTGCCGCACTGCGGACACTTGTGTGCCACCCGCCGAGTATTGTGGGATATGTTCGCCAGGGGTGTGGTTGCCGTAGAGTCTGAGGCGGGTGGGGACACGGAGTCAAAGTGAGACGACACATCTTAGAAAACACAGGAATAAAATAAAACAACACCTGTGAGTGGGGTTGGGTAATGTTTGAAGATCTTTGATACCTAAATCGATACCTTCAATTTGATACGATACCTTCATGATACTTTTTCCGATACTTTAAATTATGAAAACGTTATAGGATTATTGGCCAACTACTTTTCAACGAATGATTATACATTGAGCACTATAATTTGTTTGACAGTGACACGTTGTGTTATTTTGTTCTACACTCTGATACTGTATCCTTTCAGTGTCAAAGTGCTAATGAGGTCAAAGCGCAGACTGGCAGCTTTAATCCGAGGGCATGCACGTGTGGTGCATTCAGATGTGTGGTGCATTGTATTTTGATTGGTTGATACTGAGTGTGACAGAACAAGTGCTGAAAACAAGATTATTATTCTTATTATTATTATTATAGTGAAAACTGGGACAATTTGATAGTGAATGTTGAACATTTTACAGTTTACAGATATTTCTCGGGACTCAGGATGCCCAGCTGAAAACCGGGATGCATTTTACACTTGCTGTGAATTTTGACAAAAAATAACTACGCTTTAGAACGCATCTTCTTAGCTAGCGCTAAAGGAACATTTCACCAATAAACGAAAGACAAAATATCATCTTCCTCACCTGTTTCAATGTTCTCTGCATGAGCATCTGCCAGCCCACTAGATGACTCTGGGCATTGTCTGAGGACAATACACAACCACATAAACACACACACACACCTACCTTAAATGCACAAAATTCAAATCATTGTTTCTATGTTTGCATACCTGTTAACTGAGGTCACATGTTGAGGTGTATGTTGCTTTGGAGAAAGTGCAGTTTTCTTTACTGGTGAACTCCCAGTCTGTTCAGAGGGACAAGTGACACCTGTCTGCCCCTTAGTGGACTCTTTTCTATCAACCTTGTAGGCAGACTGAGGGCTGAACACTACGGGACTTTTATTCAAGGCGATAAGGCTGAGAACGGCTGGGATGGGAAAGGTTCCACCCCTGTGGCCTCCATGATCCAGTCCCTGGTTGGTTGAGTCCTGGCCCTGACCAGTCACTGTCACCGTCTCGCTTTGCTGAGTGCCGGGGACGTCCTGTTCAACTTTTCCTCTTCCTTTTTCTTCATTCCCCCTTCCCATGTTGTTTATTTCCTGTCCTGTAACCACCTTGGACTCTACTATCTCCTCCCTCTCCAGCTCAATGCCATGGTGGGCGTGGCTGACCCAGTCAGGTAAGGCTTCTGATTGGTTGTCAGGGTCTTCGGAATCGAGAGGATCGCTTATCTTGGCAGTGTTTGACAACGAGGAAAGGATCAAGTTCTCAACTAGACTGGAACGGACTGAGTAGGGGGAAAAAAACCAAGCACATTTATTTTTATTTTTAACACTAATAAATGGACTTTCAAAGCAATGGTATTTAGTTTTCTGTAATGAATTTTACAAATCATGATGTTTTAACATAGTACCAAGTTTTGTTTTGTTGCAGGATGTTCTTAATATATGCTCTGACCAAAGGTCACTTTTTTCAAGACATGAAGGAATGGTCTAATGTCAATGCATTTTCAGCTGACCTGTATTGCAAATGTTTTTCTGGTGACAGGTTTGGCCCTTCAACAGAGAACTGAGGTCATCTCTGTGAGACACAAATTGCAGTACACACTCCTCCACACCAGTAGGGGCAGTGTCTAGCCACGACGAAGCCTACGACAACGCAGTGCATAACGATACGATATGAAGTGAAACATTCTCTCTGTTGGAAATCATCTCTGTGCAAGTCATTCTGGGTTTAATGAACCGTTTAAATTTTAAAATCAAGGTCTATTATATGTTCCTATGTCCAATTGAATAATGGAAAATGTAAGTTGACCGGAGGAGTCTATGAACCTGTTTGAAGTTGGGTACAGGAAGTAGCTCTTCCAGGCGGGACAGGAAATCCCCCATCAGAGTCTTCAGGGCTTTGTCAAAACTGGCATCAAACAGCTCCTAAGAGAAGCAAGTGTCAAGCTTAGTTTTTATATTTCTCAATGGATAAGGGAATTAGGCTAGAAGTGCTGCAGAAGAAAGGCGGAAGAGAAAGTGGTAGAGAAATAGAACCAAGAAGAGGGCAAGGGATACTACTATAGGAATATATGCTGTAGCAGCATCTGACCTGTGGGAGGCGCCGTCTCTCCATAGGATCTACCACCAACCGCTGAGTGAGAGCCATCAGGTTGGCTTTGGCCTCCTCTACTGCCACATCTGTCGACTGGAACCGAACATAAACAGACACGAACACAACTGTAGTTCAGTTCAAACACAGCATTCAAACACGTCCCCTTGAAACTCTTCCCCATCACACCGCTGCCGCTGGGTGTCTACTGTGTTTCAGTCATTGTTTTAGTGACGAGCAAGGTGTGAGAGATCCGTCCTCCTCTCTTACCTTGGTGGAACACGCAGACTGGATACGTTCCAGGTGGGCCTGGACGTGTTCTGGCCTGGTAGGAAGCTCACCATCAAACATCCCCTGTGTCATCTGTAGAATAAAGCAATGGGGTTGATGATGTCGTCGTCAGTAACTTTGAAGCCCGCGTGTTCCCATGGTCGACTGTCTTATACATCTTTGCATCACCTTGGCTCTGAGTCCCAGGAGCAGCAGGCTCCTTTGTCTGTCACTCAGGAGCTGAGGCATGGCATCTGAGACCACGCACACAAAGTCCTCCAGCTTCCCATAATGCTTCACACTCTGCTGCTGGGTCACCTGCCACAGGGCCGCCGACATCAGGCGCAGAGGGGGCACCAGGAGCTTCAAGGAAGAGAGCGGAAGTGAGGCATCTGGGAGTAGAAAGGGGAAAGAGGACACCTAATTTTATTACAAGGAGACGTTCTCCAAGCAAAATTACTCATGTTGATTATGGGAACTACTGTAATATAAGCTGTGCCTCGTTTCACTATAGTTTGATATTTTATTGTCTTCTCAGCACGAAGCCTGCAAATACACAATTTCCTGGCTTTTACAAGGTGTGCTGGTTAGTTGCAAGAAATTAAGCTGATCAAATAAATTTTAAGGTTGTACAGAAATTAACACAAAAAAAAACATTGTAATGCCTAAAGTAATACAAGTACATTGTAAAGTATAACGTTAACGTAACTTAAGTTGGCTTTTGTTAAGCAACTTAACTTAGCTAACGACAGCTACCTAGCCAAGTTGGCAAGAGTTGTCTGCCAAGCAAACGTGCGTGACATTTGAGCGACGCTGTTTATCAATGCATAACAAGACATACCCATTTTATTTATTTTCCTGACTATTTGTACATTCTATCAACACACAGTGATAAACCACCGACTCACGGACACAAATTTCTAGCCTTAGCTAACCCGGAAGTTACTATGACGTTGTTCAATGATTGTTGACAATACGTCACCTGCGTCTCTTCTGCGCCGCGTCGTGCCTTTGGTGAAACAAAAACCTGCCTTTACCACTGCTTTCAAAGATATCTTGTCAAACTTTGTAAAATTGTTGGAATAAAGAAATGACGTGTAAAATGATATAGTGCACGTTCATTTTCAACATTGTCAAGTAATACATCTAGGCTACTGTAGGGGGACTCAGGCCTTATTACATAGGAAAAAATAACCACATAAATCTACATTCAAAGTTCACAAAGTAGCCAAAATATAAAGTTCATTTTAATTGGATTATTTTAGTCTAGAAGATAGTAAAGATAATCATCTTTCATCAACCACGTTTTACAAGCTTCATAGAATAATGGCACTATGACTGCTGTAATTCTTATTGACAAATCATGCTTAGAAGCTTCCTTTGACGTAAATTTAAGGCATTTTTAATGGATTTACATGTCCTATCCCTTTCTCCTTCTATAAATGTTTCATTCTAAAATTCAATTGATAAATAATTTCTGGATCTACAGTTTTGGTGGACACCACACGCAATTCTTGTGCATGCCACACTTATGTAACCCAAGCGGACAGAGGCTTAAAAGTTTGTTTTATGAGGGGGAAATTTTAAATACATTGGAGTACCCGTCTGCCGATAATGTCTTTTGTTTGACTCTGTTTGGAATCACCATACTGTGATCCTTAGCACACTAAATATGGGTTTCATGTTAGGCATACAAATTTACAACAGATAAAATTCAGAGAATTCAACCAGCTCTTATCATGGCAACCACATAGATGCTTCCGAGTCAATTCCCTCAGTTAGGAAGGGTCCTAACCAAAAAAGAATATTCGACCATAGCCCAGGAGAGACGTTGCCAGATGAAGCTTCACACCGCAAAATGCAATGTGTCAACTACCTTCTGGCTTTGACAGACTTTTGTAAAAGTTGGAAAAAATATTTTCCAGTTGAGTTCGCTGACAATTTAAGCGAATGTTTGCAAAAAAATAGAAAAGGTAATATACAGTGCTGTGAAAAAAGTATTTGCCCCCTTACAGATTTCTTCTGTTTTTGCTTTTTTGTCACACTTACATTTTTCAGATCATCAAACAAATAATAATATCAGACAAAGACAACCTGAGGGAATACAAAATGCAGTTTTTAAATGATTATTTCATTTATTAAAGGGAAAAAAAGCTATCCAAACCAACCTGGCCCTATGTGAAAAAGTAATTGCCTCCTAAACCTAATAACTGGTTGTGCCACCCTTGGCGGCAACAACTGCAATCAAGCGTTTGTGATAACTGGCAATGAGTCTTTCACATCGCTGTGGAGGAATTTTGGCCCACTCTTCTTTGCAGAATTGTTTTAATTCAGCCATATTGGAGGGTTTTCAAGCATGTACGGCCTGTTTAAGGTCATGCCACAGCATCTCAATCGGATTTAAGTCCGGACTTTGACTAGGCCACTCCAAAACCTTCATTTTGGGTTTTTTTGAGCCATTCAGAGGTGGACTTGCTGGTGTGCTTCGTATCATTGTCCTGCTGCATAACCCAAGTGCGCTTGAGCTTAAGGACCCGAACTGATGGCCGGACATTCTCCTTCAGGATTTTCTGGTTGAGAGCAGAATTCATGGTTCCATCAATTTCGGCAAGTCGCCCAGGTTCTGAAGCAGCAAAGCAGCCCCAGACCATCACACTACCACCACCATGTTTGACTGTCGGTATGATGTTCTTTTCCTGAAATGCTGTGTTAGTTTTACGCCAGATGTAACGGGACGCACACCTTCCAAAAAGTTCCACTTTTGTCTCGTCAGTCCACAGAATATTTTCCCATGTCTTGGGGATCATCAAGATGTCTTTTGGCAAATGTGAGACGGGCCTTTGAGTTCTTTTTGGTCAGCAGTGGTTTTCGCTTTGGAACTCTCCCATGGATACCATGTTCGCCCAGTCTCTTTCTTATTGTTGAATCATGAACACTGACCTTAACTGAGGCAAGTGAGGCCTGCGGTGCTTTAGATGTTGTTCTGGGCTCTTTTGTGACCTCCTAGATGAGTTGTCAATGCACTCTTGGAGTAATTTTGGTAGGCCGGCCACTCCTGGGAAGGTTCACCACTGTTCCATGTTTTCTCCATTTGTGGATAATGGCTCTCACTGTGGTTCGCTGGAGTCCCAAAGCCTTAGAAATGGCTTTGTAACCCTTTCCAGACTGATAGATGTCAATGACTTTGTTTTTCATCTGTTCTTGAATTTCTTCAGATTGGGGCATGATGTGTTGCTTTTTTAGATCTTTTAGCCAACTTCATGTTGTCAGACAGGTTCTATTTAAGTGATTTCTTGATTCTACAGTTCTGGCAGTAATCAGGCCTGGGTGTGGCTAGTGAAATTGAACTCAGCTTTCCCAAAAATGTGGTTAATATCAGTTAATTCATGATTTAACAAGGGGGGGCAATTACTTTTTCACATAGGGCCAGGTTGGTTTGGATAGCTTTTTTCCCTTAATAAATGAAATCATCATTTAAAAACAGCTTTTTGTATTGACTCAGGTTATCTTTGTCTGATATAAAAATTTGTTTGATAATCTGAAACATTTGAGTGTGACAAATGTGCAAAAACAATAAGTATCTGTAAGGGGGCAAATATCTTTTCACAGCACTGTATATATATAAGTGTGTGTCTCAAAATTATTGGGTCTCTCAGAGGTTCTGTTTTTTAGTCCAAAAGTGTCTGGACTCTAGGAGAGAGAATGTATTAGTGCAACTTAAATGAGAGACTATTCTTGGTCCTTTGTGTTTGGCACTCACTAGTCTTTTTAAATGAATGTGTTTGCTAAATTTAGATACCTTCTTCTCTCATACTAAGGTACTTACTGCTCCTTACATCCACTTAACTATTCACCCCCCCCCCTTTTTTTTTGTGCAAATGATTAACCCCAAGGACAATTACACACCTGTCCGCCGTGCCTCCCACAAGATAACTTTGCTGTCGACGTGGAATGTTGAGTTACAAAATACTGCTCAAACCTACAACCCCTTAATTCCTCCTACCTCTCTGGCCTTTTCGGAAGCTTTATTCAACCTTTTCTCCCTCTTTTCCTCTCCACCTCCCCCTCTCATGGCCACTGTAAAAGGATTACAAGGGATTCTTCTCAGTTAGGACACTGACCCGGACTTCAGATGGCCTGCCAGGTTATTCTGGTGTGAGGCTTAGGCACTCTCACATCCAACAGGTGGTGTATGTTTGTGTGTGTACATGAAGAAGAAAGGGAAAGAAAGGACGATATCGAGGAGGTAGACCAAAGAAGACGGGTTCTCATCAATTATTTGGAAAAAGTGATGGATGAAAAGATTTGGACAAAGGACCGGAAAAGACAAGCAACAAGTTGAACCTATAAAGGCTTCTGTCTCAAAGCCTATAGTCCTTAGAATATCCTCCCCCTTCCAGCTCCCACATGCCCCACAGACCCCTTGTTGCAATGGCTCTACACCCTGAGGCAACCGACATGGACCCAGACGAGGACGTGTTCTCAGACCCAGAGGAAACCAGCTCCACCAACGCCCGGGAAACACGCAGCGTCCTGGACTGCGAAGACTTAGAGGACCCAGAGGTAGAAGAGGACAAGGAGGAGAACGACGAGGAAGACCACGAAGACCAGATCTTCAGCCAATGGATGAGCCAGTACAGGGCATCGGAACACTTGAAAAAGAAAGAAAGCAAGGACACTGAGGAGGACGGGGTGAAAGACACGGTCAACAGGAAGGGCAGCTTGCACCCGTCGTTTAGAGCACGGGTGGATCGCCGGGCGTCCCTACCCTGTCCGGTGAGTGGGACACTGTATGCGCAAAAGGGCAACCATTTTGCCACAGTAACGCATAGTTGAATGTTGGTTGATTTGAGTTGTCTGTGGTTTCTCAGATTTTTGAGAGTTACTTTCGTGACACTTGTCATCCCAACCAAAACTTACAGTTTTGCAGTGTGAATGCACTTAGCTAAACTGTCCTGCTGATGATTACTTCTATTTTTTCCTAAATAACGTTCTTAATCATGGTGCAAAAATAAATGCAGTAAGATTGGCAGTTTGTTTCTGAGGCTTTGCCAAATCAAGGCCATCAGGAGCTGTAATCTAATTTAACTCAGACCGACACGGTTTAAGGAACGCAGATTAGCCACCAGTGAGCAGCCTCCATGTCTTTTCATCTTAGGCCCTATAGATCCTTTAAATTGGTTCTTTCATTGTTGAAGTATATATGCTATCTACAGCACAAATACAGCAATAATGATCAGTAATAATTTATTTAAGGAGGGAAATCCCCTAAATCACATTTGTAATGGAGCCTTAGCGTAACGAAAACACATGCACAGTAAAACATTTATGAATGACCATATGAAGATAATTACAGTACTAATCACATAAAACAAATACATACCACAGATTCTTGGTGAAATCTAAGAACTTTTTTTTAAGATCCATAGAACATGTTTTATCCCATCTTAAATCCCATTCCAAACATATGAAGCAAGTGCTTAAATGCAGCTTTTCCCATATCAAAGTTTACTCCATGCACTTTCAGCCTAATCCAATAATGTGCCTAGTTGGCACCTCAGTTTATAACACTAAACTGTAATAGCGAGGAAAGATACAATGAAAGTTTCTGTAGGAATGCCAGAGAAGAAATGATTGGCAATGATAATGTCCCCCTTCATGTCCTAAGAGCAGGCCAACCATCCCCTCCACAAAGAACACTTGTGTGAGTTCTGTATTGCGTTCCAGTCGTGAAGTGAAAGGCACTTTGGTAAACCGTGTCTAGTGCTCTTTAGTGTCTTGTGTGCACAAAGACCAAAGTCACTAAAGTCAAAGAACCAACAGGCAGGACGGCCAAAGTATCGTATAGTGAATGTGTATGTAAATTAAAAAAAGTAAAAAGCATGCAACCCTACTTTGAAGGCAACAAGTGAATTCTAAAGAAGCGGCACAAATGTAAAATATACAATATTTAACACCAGCACAAATGTCCTGTCTTCAAGATGAACTGAAGTGCATTTTGAATAGATGCCTGGGGAATCTAAATTTGTAATAAATATTATTCCATCACCAGCAATAGTTTGAGGTCTCAACTAATGAGAGTACAATATGTATGCTCAAAGACAACAGTTAACAATCAATTTAGTAAGGTTGAGTGGTCCACGGTGTTAAAGGCTTTCGATTGATCATTAAATAAGCAAGATGTTATTGGTGCACATCTAGAAAGGAAAGAATGCCACCTAGATAGATGGCGAGGTAGTACACTGGGAACATTTAAAGGCTGATTCAGACAGATAGGAGCGCGTGCCATCCAGGCACTAACCAAAGGCTATGTATTCCTTACAGTAGCTAAACGTCAACGTTTCTGAATCAGCACTTTTTTATAGATGATTACACCTTAATACAACACATATATGCGGTTGGTTTCACATATTATCCTAAATATCCCAGGCTACCCTGAGCGCCATGCAGTTGAGGCAACTCCACATGGCCACCAAAGCACCGGTGCCTGTGAGGGCAAACGCGAGGACACGCACGGCCTCTGAGGAGGACGGCGAGTTGGCCAAACCAACGCATCTGGGCCGGCGGCGGTCCATCATTACAACCATCCCAGAGTTGGTCGAACTACCGGAGAGGAAGACACACTTCCGCAGGCGCAACGTCATGTCTCTGGTAGGGTCTCTCTCCGTGTGTGTGTGTGTGTGTGTGTGTGTGTGTGTGTGTGTGTGTGTGTGTGTGTGTGTGTGTGTGTGTGTGTGTGCATGTGTGTTTGTGTTTGTGTTTGTGTGTGTGAAAATGGTTTTCTGCCCAAATGCAGTGCTGTGCAAAAGTATTTGCCCCCTTACAGATACTTATTGTTTTTGCACATTTGTCACACTTAAATGTTTCAGATCATCAAACAAATTTTTATATCAGACAAAGATAACCTGAGTAAATACAAAAAGCTGTTTTTAAATGATGATTTGATTTACTAGGGGAAAAAAGCTATCCAAACCAACCTGGCCCTATGTGAGAAAGTAATTGCCCCCTAAACCTAATAACTGGTTGTGCCACCCTTGGCGGCAACAACTGCAATCAAGCGTTTGCGATAACTGGCAATGAGTCTTTCACATCGCTGTGGAGGAATTTTGGCCCACTCTTCTTTGCAGAAATGTTTTAATTCAGCCACATTGGAGGGTTTTGAGCATGAATGGCCTGTTTAAGGTCATGCCACAGCATCTCAATTGGATTTAAGTCCGGACTTTGACTAGGCCACTCCAAAACCTTAATTTTGGGTTTTTTGAGCCATTCAGAGGTGGACTTGCTGGTGTGCTTCGGATCATTGTATTGCTGCATAACCCAAGTGCGCTTGAGCATAAGGTGACGAACTGATGGCCGGACATTCTCCTTCAGGATTTTCTGGTTGAGAGCAGAATTCATGGTTCCATCAATTTCGGCAAGTCGCTCAGGTTCTGAAGCAGCAAAGCAGCCCCAGACCATCACATTACCACCACCATGTTTGACTGTCGGTATGATGTTCTTTTCCTGAAATGCTGTGTTAGTTTTAAGCCAGATGTAACGGGACGCACACCTTCCAAAAAGTTCCACTTTTGTCTTGTCAGTCCACAGAATATTTTCCCAAGTCTTGGGGATCATCAAGATGTTTTTTGGCAAATGTGAGACGGGCCTTTGAGTTCTTTTTGGTCAGCAGCGGTTTTCGCCTTGGAACTCTCCCATGGATACCATGTTTGCCCAGTCTATTTCTTATTGTTGAATCATGAACACTGATCTTAACTGAGGCAAATGAGGCCTGCGGTGCTTTAGATGTTGTTCTGGGTTCTTTTGTGACCTCCTGCCTACTTCCGCCTACTTCATGTTGTCAGACAGGTTCTATTTAAGTGATTTCTTGATTTTACAGTTCTGGCAGTAATCAGGCCTGGGTGTGGCTAGTGAAATTTAACTCAGCTTTCCCAAAAATTTGGTTAATATCAGTTAAGTCATGATTTAACAAGGGGGGGCAATTACATTTTCACATAGGGCCAGGTTGGTTTGGATAGCTTTTTTCCCTTAATAAATGAAATCATCATTTAAGAACAGCTTTTTGTATTTACTCAGGTTATCTTTGTCTGATATAAAAATTTGTTTCATAATCTGAAACATTTAAGTGTGACAAATGTGCAAAAACAATAAGTATCTGTAAGGGGGCAAATACTTTTGCACAGCACTGTACATGTGGCTAGCACTGTAAATGTTTTCCAAACTGGCAGACATGGAATATGCATCAATTGTGCTCCGTTACTATCTGCCAATGCACTTATTGTCTGTGTGCATGTATGTGTGTAAAAATGTTTGTGCAGAGTGACGCAGATCGAGTGTGTCTTATCTGCCATGACGACCTGGCTAAAGGTGCGAGTGGAATCAGGGAGCTAGACTGTTCTCACAGTTTCCATAATGAGGTAAGACCATGTCTCTCTTAAGCACACACATTCTCGTCTCAAACCCAAGCACACACACACACACACACACACACACACACACAAACACACACAACCAACATTCAATGGCTGTCAGTTTGTCATACAAACAAACAAACTACTAATATCCACATAAAAAAATGTCAATCTACACAGGTATTCAAAAGGAAATTTAGGGTTACACACACATACATGTTCTAAAATAAAATGTTCTCTCTCATGCTATAGTGCATAGAGGAGTGGTTGTGGCGGAAGCAGGCGTGTCCCACGTGCCAAGTGCAGTTGCCCACACCAGAAGTTCTCTACTGGAGCTCATTCCGGGGCAAACTACCATAAGCACAAGCTCCACATTGATAAAAACTACTGCAACATTGAAGTACTGTGGATGCTCTGTAACATAACAGAACACCAGAATGTTGTGGAATGGACTGATATTATTATCCACCTGCATGTTTAGCTGGTTCATTGTTCATAGTAAATGGAGAGGAAACTAACGCTGGATTGTTTGCAACCCAATCCTTTGGCTCTATCTGACCACTTTTCAACATCAACGTCTCCCTCAAAATAACTTTTTTATGGCATCTCCATGATAATGTTTTGAAAATTAGGGTTAGGGTTAAACAAATTTGGTAATAAGATGGCATACTGTGGTAACTAGAGCTGATCATTTGACAGTGTTTTGCCTCATGTGAGACTACTTAGCATGTGTACTGTGTGTATGCGTGTGTGTGTGTGTGTGTGTGTGTGTGTGTGTGTGTGTGTGTGTGTGTGTGTGTGTGTGTGTCTGTGTGAGAGTCAGTCATGAGAAGCAGTACACATTTTCTTATTTATTTATTTTACAGATATTTCCTCTGAGCAGTTCTTTGAATAAATTACTACCAATATATATTTTTTGGGTAATTATTTCAAAGTAAATACATAAAGATTATTACATTTAGCGATAAAGTGCACTATTAAAGTTTGATGTGGTCAACACTGCCCCCTGTTGTTGTGGACTATACAGGAACTGCAAATAGTAATTGTCGTTACAGACTTGGCGGAAGTTGTCTCATTCACCTGTTGCACATCCAAACATTGAAACAGATTCACCGTTCACTCGACTTGATTTTTAAATTTCTAAGGGTTATATTGGACTCTAAGCTGCGCTAAACAGAGTGTGAAGCATACAAATATTTACTGAAAGCCTTAGCTCTTTGTATTAACTTACATGGATAAATTAAAGAAAGTTCTGAGTGGCCAAGATGGGAACAATGACGATAACAATGACATATTACAGGTAACGAAGCTAGCTAGCTATCTAATATTAGCCGTCAAACATACTAGCGAGCTGGCTGTGAGACGTGTTGTGTTAGCAAGATAGCGCAAGCCTTGACACAAGTTCAATTTCTATTTTAAGCAGAGTATCGATACCTGCGATTGACACAAAGTTGGATGCCAACTTATTTACTTATGTGAAAGTTGTATAAATGGTGTTGTACTGTCCATTGTCTACACATAGCTAGCCAGAACAAACGTGTTTTCAGTTTTTTTTTTAAATCAAGTGATTAAACAGTGAATGCTCCAAATTTGTGTTACTTACTAAACGTTTATTAATAAAAACAAATTCATAAATTTTCAATTGATCTATAAGTGACAGTTTTAGTGTCGAAAAAGGTTTTTAATTTTACCGAGTTGATACTTTGGTAGATAGGACAAACGTGTTTTCAGTTTTTTTTAAATTAAGTGATTAAACAGCGAATGCTCCAAATTTGTGTTACTTACTAAACGTTTATTAATAAAAACAAATTCATAAATTTTCAATTGATCTAAAAGTCACAGTTTGTGTCGAAAAAAGGTTTTTAATTTGACAGAGTTGATACTTTGGTGTAGCCAAGCGGTGTCTTCCGAAAGCTCAAACCTCCTATGGCCAACTTTGACATTAGTTTACTTCTTTGTCTGGGAAAAATAATGTATATGTTGCTACAGATAATTTGAAAAACGAACTGCCTTTACAGTAACATGGTCGTTTACCTAAATTAAGGCTAAAATATTAAATACGTGTATGCTGAAAACCGCGAACGTGTCAAACAACTTAGCTTTTCTATGACGCGGCCCTAGTCAACTACAATTCTACGGCTCCGAACCAAAGTCAAAAGTGCTACTTTTGCATTTGCGTTTGTACACGCATAATCAGTGCCAGATAATCACCGGGTCGAAAACACATTTCAAAACATCTCAGTAAAATGTAGGTCCCATTGCAAGATCATTGCTCAGTATTGTTTGTACAAACAGTGCATCCGGAAAGTATTCATACCCCCTTCACTTTTTATTATGTTACAGCCTAATTCCTAAATGGATTAATAAAAAAAATGTTCTTAACATTCTACACACAATACCGCATAATGACAAAGTGAAAAAAGTTTTTTTGAATATTTTGCAAATGTATTAAAAATAAAAAAAATTAAATAATCACATGTACATAAGTATTCACACCCTTTACTCAATACTTTGTTGAAGCACCTTTGGCAGCAATTACAGCCTCAAGTCTTCTTGAGTATGATGCTACAAGCTTGCCACACCTATTTTGGGGCAGTTTCTCCCATTCTTCTTTGCTGATCGTCTCAAGCTCCATCAGGTTGGATGGGGAGCGTCAGTGCACAGCCATTTTCAGATCTCTCCAAAGATGTTCAATCGGGTTCAAGTCTGGGCTCTGGCTGGGCAACTCAAGGAGATTCACAGACTTGTCCCGAAGCCACTCCTTTGTTGTCTGGGCTGTGTGCTTAGGGTCGTTGTGCTGTTGGAAGGTGAACCTTCCAAGTCTGAGGTCCAGAGCGCTCCGGAGCAGGTTTTCATCAAGGATCTCTCTGTACATTGCTGCATTCATCTTTCCCTTGATCCTGACTAGTCTCCTAGTTCCTGCTGCTGAAAAACACCCCACAGCTTGATGCTGCCACCACCATGCTTCACTGTAGGGATGGTATTGGCCAGGTGATGAGCAGTGCCTGGTTTCCTCCAGACATGACGCTTGGCATTCAGGCCAAAGAGTTCAATCTTGGTTTCATCAGACCAGAGAATTTTGTTTCTCATGGTCTGAGAGTCCTTTAGATGTCTTTTGGCAAACTCCATGCAGGCTGTCATGTGCCTTTTACTGAGGAGTGGCTTCCGTCTGGCCACTCTACCATAAAGGCCTGATTCGTGGAGTGCTGCAGAGATGGTTGTCCTTCTGGAAGGTTCTCCTATATCCACAGAGGAACACTGGAGCTCTTGTCAGAGTGACCATCGGGTTCTTGGTCACCTCCCTGACCAAGGCCCTTCTCATCCGATAGCTCAGTGTGGCCGGGCGGCCAGCTCTAGGAGGAGTCCTGGTGGTTCCAAACTTCTTCCATTTGCGAATGATGGAGACCACTGTGGACCTTCAATGCTGCAGACATTTTTTTGTACCCTTTCCCAGATCTGTGCCTCGATACAACCATGTCTCGGAGGTCTACAGACAATTCCTTTGACTTCATAACTTGGTTTGTGCTTGCACTGTCAACTGTGGGACCTTACATAAACAGGTGTGTGCCTTTCCAAATCATGTCCAATCAATTGAATTTACCACAGGTGGACTCCAATCAAGTTGTAGAAACATCTCAAGGATGATCAACGGAAACGGGATGCGCCTGAGCTCAATTTTGAGTGTCACAGCAAAGGGTGTGAATACTTATGTAAATGTGATATTTTATTTTTTATTTTTAATACATTTGCAAAAAATTCAAAAAAACTTTTTTCACTTTGTCATTATGCGGTATTGTATGTAGAATGTTGAGATTTTTTTTTAATTTAATCCATTTTGGAATTAGGCTGTAACATAATAAAATGTGGAAAAAGTGAAGGGGTATGAATACTTTCCGGATGCACTGTATCTGCATATTTAGCCTATAAGGCGGTAATACACGGCATATTTTCTCGTTGAAATAGGCTACTATCGTTTTCCCTGCCTCCCCCCACAGTTCTCGCCCAATCGATCTTGCAAAAGTCAAAGCCCTCTGCCCAACAAACTTCTATAATTTATACTGATGAGGATCTGGATCTTTTAGCTATGTAATTCCACACAACTTTTGGAAGTAGGTTAGCTGATCTGCTCATTTCTGCAGTCTGCTCTGCAAACTTAAACAAAACAATAAATTGACCAATAAATACATCTTGTTTTCTTAACGCTCTGATTTTTCATGCATGCTTAAATAACATCTGTGGTCACAAATACGGCATGCATGCCACTCGCAATCTTTAAAGAAACCAAGGCTTCGGTAGACATAACAAACAGAACATGAAAGGAAAGGTCCAACTTTTCTCATGACAATTGATAGGATCGCTTATCATACACATTAAGTTCTTTATTAGCAGAAGTATTTTAAAATAAACTTTTTTCAAATCCGCTAGGTACATTAATATAGCCTTAACAAATGAATTACCTTGATACTTAAAATGACCCCGCAACATTAATTTAACAACTAGCTTGGCAGTTACAACGTTCCCAATGCATCACTGATATTCACAACCAATCGACAGCTAAAGTTTAAATTTAATACGTTAGGCGATAGGCCTATGTAATCGTAGCCAAACCGACTGACATAACCATACATAGAACATAAAAATATGTCTCGCTTTATGGATTTCAATCAACGCGACTGAATTCTAACCAAAACTGAAACAAATTAGCTTGCAAGCTAGTAGTAGTCCTAATGCTTGCTACAGGCACAGAAGCATCATTTCAATTTCTACTGAAATAATCAACAACAGTTAATGTTTTCCCGGACATGCTGTTAGGTCATAACAAACTTATGAAAAACCAATGAACACATACACTGAGATTATGTCTCTCTATATTGTTTTCCCGTCACAAACCAAATGAAATTAGTGGAGAAAGATATCGCTCTAACCGCTGTCCGGGCACAAGTGAAGTACCTCAAAGCATCAAATGTATCACATGCTTTGAGGGGGCGGATCTCTAATTTCGACGAAGCGATTGATCTGATGTTTGGCTCACTCCTCAATGAGACCTCCTTCAATGTCCTGTGAAAAGCTGTCAAGCGACGGATGCATTTTGGGGTAGTAGCAACACAAGTAAAGTATTTGAAACACATCTTAGGTCATTTATATATGACCGATCGGAGCCGTCGCAAAAGGTCAGGTCCCGAGAAGGGTTGTCTTGAAAATGAGTTGAAGTTTGAGCATTTAATATTATGGGAAGGGACCGGAAATTTGGCTTAAACGCTAGGGGTGCACCATTTTTGACTGGCCGTTTTGATCTAAAAAAGTCAGATTCTAAATTCAGCGTCTACCACTACGCAGTGGTGAGTTTTAAAATTACAACTGATGTTATAGCGGTAGAAATATGGAAAGATTGAATATCAGTGGCTTAAGAAGATGTGCTTAAACGAATTCATCAATCGTTTGATATAAAAAAAAACATATATTTTTTAATTGAACTGCTTAAAGTTAAGGATTTTTTCGAGTAAGAACATAACCTACGCTATTTGGAAGCTAACTGAATTAGCAAGAGCTGTATATATATTAACACTTACATGTTGTGAAACTAAGTTCTACTCTTGAATGACTTAAAAGACTCAGACCAACAAAAACGTTATATTTGTGTCGATTCAACCTGTTTCAAAACGCTACACTGCACAATTTTCTACACCGCTGCGTGAATGTGCTGTCGTTGGTTACATTGGAGCAGTTACGTTTGTCTAGCCTAACACAGCCATTCATCACGTTTGTTTTTGCAAGTCAGTCAGACTTTGAGTCAACTTGCGGATGTTACTGACTTGATGAATGTGAATGCATGTATGAATGCATGTTTGTGCATGAGCAGGCGGCGAACCAAGCTTCTACTCTGGCATGGGGCACGCGCATCAAAGGCTTCATCGCATGTTTCGTGCTCGGTGTTTTGTGTTCTGTGCTGGTGAGTGACTTAACTTTTTTTCTTTTTACCATCCATAAGACATCTTTGTTGTGGTTTATATATCACTATTTCTTCCGTTACCACATTGAATAGTTCTTAACAGACAGAATGGTGAGGCGTATAGACCTAAAGCAGATAGATTAAGATGAAAAATAACGTTTGCCAGAGGTATGATATTAGAGCAATACAGACATATTCCCTCACCTGTGTGACACCATAATGTCCCACAAAATAAATGTAAAGTTATTGCATTGTGTAGTAGTCCCCTCAGATACGTTGATGATCCTATGGTACTGTAATGCTGTTTTAGATATCTCTGCCTCGTGGCTCATGCACTTTCTAATGTCGTGACAGGGGACATGCCTGCTGTGGGTTCCACACAGGGGACTAGCTATTTTCGCAGTGCTGTACACTATTGGCAACGTTGCTTCTCTCTCCAGGTAAATTATGTCTCATTTCCTAACACACAAGCACACATATGTCCTCCGTTTCTCCTTTTGGAATGTGTGAAATACCATACCATACCATTGTTGTGCTCCGTGTTTCAGCACAATGTTCCTCATGGGTCCCGTCAAGCAGCTGAAGAGAATGTGTGCCAAAGAGAGGGCACTGGCCACAGCCATCATGCTGGTGAGAGTCCTCCCCGCCATCCCAAAACACACACACACACACACACACACACACACACACACACCGGCCTCACTCATAGGCAATACCCATACTGCTACGCGGCATGTTTTTTTGAACCCCATTTGCAACAGTCTCTTTCATGTGCCACACAGACATGCCTGGTTCTCACGTTGTGCGCTGCCTTCTGGGTGAGTTGAGCACCCACACACACACACATTACACTAATGCAAAGTAAACGTCATGGTCCTGTTGAGACATAGATGTGCCTAGTCTCAGGGTAATTGCAAAATGTTTGTTCCTGCGGTTTTTGAGGACTGTGTGCGCCGTAGCTAACTGCCCTCTCTCTTTTTTCTTCAAGTGGAAGAAAAATGGCCTCGCCTTACTTTTCTGTGTCCTACAATTCCTGGCCTTTGCCTGGTAAGTGAAACAAACACACACACACACACACACGCGCGCGCACACGTACACACACATCCGGCTCAATGCCAGGTCTTTATTTGTGACTGAAAACAGGGTAATTATGACCATAGCTTTTAGCCTGGCTACTCAGACATGGCAAATGCAACTTGCTTTGTTCTCTCAAGCACCTCCTTGACGCAGAGTGGAGATATAGGCACACAAGAACAGACACACTCACACACAGCTGTTTGGAGACAAGTTCACCTGTGCTTTCTCCATATGTGGGTACAAAACTTGTACCTGTCTCCGAGGATTGACACGCTGTTTCGTAGTTGCGTTCACCTTTTGCTTTTCTTTGCTTCTCTTTACAGGTACGGTCTGTCCTACATTCCATTCGCAAGGTAACTGTCGCGCGGACACATTTCCATTTTTGCCCAATGATACGGTATACATTTAGATGGAACAGTATGAGCATGCATCGTATATGAGTTGTTGATGGGTATGTCTTGGTTTTTAGGGATGCGGTGATCAAGGCGTTCTCGTTATGCCTGTCCTAAGGTGAAGCTGCTCTGTCCCCTACCAGTCTGTACCCCCGATGTCTGTCTGACTGGCTTGGTTCTATTGGGTCTGCTCGGACCCGTACGTTTGTGTGTGAGGGTTTGGGCGTTTTGAAGCCCTCCCGTCCTGGCAGACACCCAGACTCCACACAGGTGTTTTAGGCCAGAACCCAGGGATTTAGCACACAACTGAATGCTTTGCCTTTGAGTGTGTGTGTGTGTGTGTGTGTGTGTGTGTGTGTGTGTGTGTGCGTGTGCGTGTGTGTGTGTGTGTGTGTCTGAGTGAGTGCGCGTGCGCGCGCGTGTGCGTGTGCACGCCTGTGGGAGCGTGTTTGTGTGTGCATGCACGCTTATAATGCGTTTTCAATCAAATTGGCCACTACATTTCCTTTGTTGCCAATATTTTGGATAGTGTGAATGCAGGCAGAGATGTTTAACTAGTGTATTTCTTAATTAGGAGTTTACAGTGACTAGTCTCTGCAAGTAATTTTAGTGGAGAGTTGAATGTCATTGAAAGTGCTCTTATCTTTAGTTGGCTATATGTTATAGACTGGTAGCAGTTTTGCACTTATCTTAATAATTATTGTCTTTTACACATTTCATAGAAATTCAATTATCAATAGTGTGGCATTTTAGCTGCAATCTGTCCGGGCACAGAATAACAAAGAACTATCTTTCTTGTTCCTTCACTAAAAAATAGACCAGGCAAGACTTTAATTATGAAACATTTCAAATGAAGACCTGCACATGGTTCTAGGTTCTGTGCATGTCATTTTAACCTACAAACATGTTAAATCCTATGTTTTATCAAGTGCCTAAAGTGAACGAGATAAGTGCTTGTTTTGCGTGCTGTGTAACATGAATGGAAGCCACCTTCCGAAACGTACATTTCTGATTCCTTGAATTATCAATCCAGGTTGTTTTCTTTTTCTTTTTCTTTGTGTTTTCCTTTGATCTTATAAACTGTTGTCCCATTCCTACTGCCTTATATGTCCACTTTTCGCAGATGATATCTTGTGTTTTTCTTTGTTCTTATAGGGATCTAAATTGAACTCAAAATGGTATTCAAGGGCCTTGTACAATCCACAGATTTTAATTTGAAACAGAGGTAACGTGTGTATTTCAGTGGTATCCAAAGTGATCCTAAAATCATGTAGGTCTTAGAATGTCGAGCTATATGTGCTGCAAAATAAAATAATTACAAACATTTACGTGTACAATTGCTTTCTCTTTCTGTGATGGGTAATCTAAGCCTCAGACAGAGATGAGGCTGTGTTTGCGCCAGTGATATTTGGATGCCTGCCTGGCCAACCTGTGCTTTTGATATTTACCTTCTTCTCTTTTATGGAAGTCCCTTTATGCAGTAAAGCCCCTAATCTCCCGTCACTGTTCACTCTTGATTAAATCCTCCCCTAACACGTACGACGACACACAAGACGCAACACCTGGGAGCCCAGTCACCGGCAGCAGGAGGTATCCGATGTCTGCGCCGGGCGGACAAGGCGTTCCGTGCTCTGGGGAGTTCACGGGCACTCATCCTAATTTACTTTGTCTTGGTCGTTTTTGGGAATAATTATGCTTTTTCATTTGATAACGTTCACACAACCCTAACTCATGTTGTAAACTTCAAATGTCACACGTCTCGACTTACAAGGGAAAGGTCACAAGCCCTAATGGCGCAAATAAATCACCAATAGAGGTCTGGTGCTGAAAACGGGACCGTGACCCTGTGACCCCCTTATTTCTAAACAAGAGCCCTGCAATAGCTTGATAACAAAAATAACCCTTTAACTGTGTCTATTTGGTATGCATCATATCTGATATTCCTCTCTGATTTTGATGTGCTGTGCTGTGCTCTCTCTCTCTCTCTCTCTCTCTCTCTCTCTCTCTCTCTCTCTCTCTCTCTCTCTCTCTCTCTCTCTCTCTCTCTCCTGCAAACAGACAACCATGCATAGATGCCAGTTTAACACAGATTGAAGCCTCTTGTCATTATGCTTTTGAACATGCCCATCAGACAGCATTATATTTTGGGTCTTCTGTTTGAGGTCGTTAGATTTGACCTATTAAAGATATCAATACATTCTTCAGCCAACTGACATATAGGCCTTATATTTTGCAGCTCTTTAACGATTATGCTCAACAACTTTAATTTATATACAACTTTTATCTGATAAGCTTTCGGACCTGAGTCAATATCTTACGTTAATTATTTAGGTTACCTGATGAAGGTAGAAGTGTTCGTTGACGGTAGCACCGGGACCGGGACGGATGTCGACGAACGGGGCTGCATCATGAGAGCTGGACCCGGATCCTCAAGTGACTGTTGCATCTCGCGCCTGCTCAGCGTGGTTGAGAACGAGCTGCAAGCAGGGCGCGAGAAGGGGGACCCCACTGAGAAGCAGCTGAAGGTGACGCTTGAGGACGCGGAGCTGTGGAGAAAATTCAAAGAGGTCACCAACGAGATGATTGTCACCAAAAGCGGCCGGTCTGTGTGAACTTTGCACATTATTATGAAAATATTTAATTGAAGGAAATTAATTTATGTTGCTGTAGTTGACGACCTTTGCTGTTACGGTTTATAGACTACATACGAGTATTTTGTAGTTATCTCACCGAACTCACAGGTCTAATACAATTTATAGATTCTAGATCACGATCTGTTAAAAAAAGTATTGACAATAAATAGGCTTAGGCGTGGGTAACGGCTGCATCATATAGTAATTAAAACGAGTGTAATATTAACTGGTAAATGGAGATGATCATAGATTATCATGAGTTTAGTTTAAAAACCTTTTCCACCATATCATTCAATACTCTAATATGATGTTGCTCAGGTTACCTTTTCAAACCTGTACAAAAATGTTTATTCTAAGTAAAATGTTAAATTATTTATTAATTTATACATTTATAGTAATTGTAGGTTGTGCATAATTAATTTCACATATTAGTATAGCATATAGGCCTTTGTTTTGTTGGACCGGCGTTTATATTCAAACCCTTCCAAAACTTATTTACCTTTAATTAAATATTAGGCTGGGCACACGTCTCCAAATCTTGTCGAAAAAAATATGACAGATATTTTAGGCTATTGCAACGTTTTTTTTTACATACAATATTTTGTAGCAATGGCTTAAATAAATGTCAATTGAATTGTGTGGTCTAATTGATTTTTTGGTGGCTGCGCTTACTTTGTTAAAACCCTCTCATGCGCTGAGGGGAGGCTTGACCAGTCCTACATGAAAAAGTGGTGGGTCAGTGCACCAGGTGGGTGTGTTGTCCATTTACACGTTCCAAAACTGGGCACTCCAGAAGTGGTTTGTGGTCATAAACACAGAAGAAGAAAAAACATTTGTTTTCCTGTTGTCTGGGAGTGCATAACAGGGGAAAAATGACAAAATAACTTTTTCAACCTCCATCTCCTTCATAACTGTGTATGGGCATTTATTAACAGCTGCAAAACGTAGCTTATTGAAACTATGTGCGTGTGTGTGTGTGTGTGTGTGTGTTCCAGGCGGATGTTCCCAGTACTTAAGGTGAGCGTGTCCGGCTTGGATCCTAACGCCATGTACTCTTTCCTACTGGATTTTGTTCCCGCTGATGCGAACCGGTGGAAATATGTGAACGGGGAGTGGGTCACAGCCGGTAAACCGGAGCCACACAGCAACGGCGGCGTATACATCCACCCCGACTCACCCAACTTTGGAGCCCACTGGATGAAGGCCGCGGTCTGCTTCAACAAGGTCAAGCTTACCAACAAGCTAAATGGAGGAGGCCAGGTGAAAAACACCCTCACAAAATTTTTCTCTCTCCATCTCTCTCTCTCTCTTTCTCCCTTTCCTTCACTCGGTCTCTCTCACACATACACACCTTCACCGACTACACTCGCTCACTTACACAGCTTTATTTATTCAGTTCATTTTCTCACAAGCTGCCCTGGACCCATTGACTTTCCCCTGCGACGCAGAGTGTGCTTCTCAGTAGATAAGACTGTCAGTCTGTCTCAGGGTCTCGACGTGACCTCTGTAAAGCACCACAGCCTAGGGTCGGATCCCCCCTCTCCTGCCACAGTCGAAACTAACTGAAGCACGCTATCCTTTACCGATGGCTGTGAACCATGACCCTCTCTGTGATCCCACAGTCAACCTCCTTCTTATCTCTCCAAAGAAAGGTCCCAAAGATAATCCCCCCCCCTCTCTCTCTCTCTCTCTCTCTCTCTCTCTCTCTCTCTCTCTCTCTCTCTCTCTCTCTCTCTCTCTCTCTCTCTCACTGATCTCCAGAGAAATAGGTCCTTGTTCTTCGTGGGTATTCTCTGCTCGCGGCCGGCCAAACATCAAGTGGACACCTAAGCAATTAGTGGCCTGCTTAGGTGCCCTCTCCTCGCCCACTTCACCTGTGTGCCCCCTTGTCTCCACGGGAACGGGATAAACAGCTCTTAATTGGCGCACGGAGGTTTAATGCACTTCCTGTTGAGAGCTGCCCACTCCAACTGGGCTCCCAGCATGCCACAGCAAACACACACACACACACACACGCACCCCAACACACCACTATAAATCTGGCAAAACATATTATTTATATTTACATGCGACTGTTGTGCGTAAGCATATACACACACCCCCCCCCCCCCCACCCCCTCTCTTTCTCTGTATCTGTATCTGCCTCTGTCCCTCACACACACACACAGACACACGCACACATTTCTCGTTTTTGCAGGTAATGTGGTGTTGGCATTGCGTCCGGTAAAGGAGAGCGCCGGCATAATTAAATAATTGCAGTGGTTAGTTGTGCATTATGGTAATTACCTGTGTTTTTTTACTATGCGAAATTAATTTACCCATCAGTCCTTCAGATGTTTTATAAAGAGAGGGAGAGGGAGGGAATGACGGTATTTTTAAAAGCCCCCCCCACACACACACACACAACACAACACAGTGCACACCCACACACACACACACACACACACAAACAGGCCTGGGCAGCTGGCTCTCATGTGTGAGTGGCGGGTTCGGCGGTGTGAGAGGTGAGGCAAAGCTCTCAATTAGAATGGAAAACAGTTTGTTTTGTCCTCTCTCTGAGGGCTGTAATTGGTTAATTGGCCATTGCTGGAGACAGAGCCGCTGAATGGGCAGATGGGAGGGATCAGATCAGAGCACTGAGAGAGAGACAGAGAGAGCGAGAGACTACGAGGACGTGTGACAGTTAGAGAGACCCAGAGAGAAACAGAGAAAGAGAGAGAGAGAGAGAAAGAGAGAGAGAGAGAGAGAGTGGTGTTCATTAAAGGTGGAGGATGGAACTTACCCAAGTGGCCATTTAGAAGTTTTGAGAGGCTAGTTGAAGTAATGCAACAAAAACAATAACTCTCACTTTAACTCTCACTTTAACTGATCCACCCTATTTTGAAGGGTCATTTACTTGTTGCTTTCTGTCTCTCTCTCTCCCTCTGTCTCAATCACTTTCTCTCTTATCTCTGACCCTCTCTCTGCCTCCCATCTCTATCTGTTTCCCTCTCCCTCTCTCTCATCCCCCCTTCCACCTAGCATCCTTCGCTCTCTCTCTCTCTCTCTTTCTCTCACTCTCTCTCTTTCTCTCACTCTCTCTCTCTCTCTCTCTCTTTCTCTCTCTCTTTCTCTCTCACACACACTCTCTCTCTTTTTCTCTTTCTCTCTTGTATTCTTTTACCCAATGTCTTAATCTTTTGTCTCCTCTGTTATTTCTTTTGTGTCGGCCCATCTTTCCTCTCCTCCTTCTCTCTCTCTCTCTCTCTCTCTCTCTCTCTCTCTCTCTCTCTCTCTCTCTTTATCTCTCTCTCCCTCTTTTTCCTGCCTTCCTCCAGATCATGTTAAACTCTCTCCATAAGTATGAGCCCCACCTCCACATAGTGCGTGTGGGGGGCAGCCACAGGATGGTCACCAACATCGCCTTCAGTGAGACACAGTTCATCGCCGTGACAGCCTACCAAAACGAGGAGGTGAGAGCACAGATACGGCTGCACACACACACACACACACACACACACACACACACACACACACACACACACACACTCAAGAAATGTTGATGCTGATTTTTGCTTTTCTAGATCACTGCTCTGAAGATCAAATACAACCCTTTTGCTAAGGCTTTTCTGGATGCCAAAGAGAGGTGAGATGTGGCCTTTAATATGATGGCACTTTAAAGTTGAAGTTTTAAGGTGTGTAAAGGGTCATTTAACAAACATAGTGCCAATGAAATTCGCTATGGAACATAAATATATATAAACAAAATAAACATGAGAAAATAACAATACATTTCCCAGAAAAAATCAGTACCAGAAGGACAACATCTGAAAAACAATAATGCAAACTGTACACAGTTCTCTGAACAATAATCTTATATTGCTCTTTTTTTTTGGACCGGCGGCCACACCTCTATGTGTTTCATTTGCCCGTAGCTTAGTGGCGCTATCATCTCTCCGTTGACTATGATATCAACTCCGTCCTTGTGCTAGCATTTCTCACCATGCCATTACCGCGGGCCTGCGTTAGTGGCTGAAACCCCTCGGCCGATTAGCGTGTCATTATTAGCTGGTTACAGCGTGGAGTTCACCGCGCAGTGCTAGGCTCATTGGAGACACGGTGTGAAGTGTTGGGGGAGAAACGGCGGCGCTCAACCCGCGCAGGGGAAAGATGCCACCGGTGCAAAGACCGAGATGGACGTGAATCTGTTGATTCTTTCGCGCTTCTTGTATTTCATGCTTTATGTTTATGTACTTTTTTTGGAGCACTACTGTCGTTAAACTGTCTCTCTCCCATTCTCTCTCTCTCTCTCTCTCTCTCTCTCTCTCAATTCAATTTTCAATTCAATTTCAATGCTTTATTGGCATGACTGTACAAAAGGAGACAGTATTGCCAAAGCAGTTTACAAAATAATACAAATACATACAATAATGAAACAATTGCAAATGTATATGTATAAAAAATATATGTCCAGGTACTGTGCAAACTAAATGTAGTGTCTTGTGGGTCTGTGTCTGTGTGTGTGTGTGTGTGAGTGCATTTAATAGGTGCAAAACAAGGCCATTCTGCATGACTCGTGTTTCCCTGTTTGTGTTGTGTTGCTGGTATATGTGTTTAATGTGTCTATTTTGCAAGTGTTTATGTTTATGTCAATGTGTGTGTGTGTGTGTGTGGGGGGGGGGGTTGCATGGGTGTATGTTAATGACTCACTATCCCTCAGGTTATGGCATACATAAATGTACTTTGCAGCAAGGTTTGCCACATTACTATCCTCTCCTAGGAGAGCTCTGAATTTGTAGTTGTCTTTTAGTTTATTAAAATTTGGTATTAAAAATTCAAATTTGATAAAGTATTGCTGCCTGTGTTTTTAAATTTCTCACACGTTAAAAGGAAGTGCTTCTCTGTCTCAACCTCAGCTGTCAGTGACCACATATCCTTTCCTCTTTTTGAACCCATGACTTTTTAAATCTTTCTTTTTCAATTGCCAAATGGTGGTCACTTAGCCTGTACTTGGTTAGGATCTGCCTCTGCTTAATATCTCTACAGTGGTGACTTAATATCGCTCTCTCTCTCGGTCTCTCTTTTCCTGTAGGAGCCCCCCTAAGAGCTTTTTGGAGTCTCCATCTCAGGGTCCAATGGGGATTCAACACTGTGAGTATTATAAATCAATGGATACTTTTTTTTCAATTTAAATCAAATCTCAACATTATCATATCGCATGTTTCCTGAGCAGTCTGTGTGTGTGTGTGTGTGTTCCCCCCAGGCGGCTGGTTCCTGTCTAACACTGAGCCTCTGTGCCCCGCGGCGGGGGCGGCCTTCCCCTACGGCGGCGGTGTGCCTCTGGCCCCCCATCACCATGGATACAAGCACTACCCGCCCCGGCCCTCCCCCTACCCCACCTCCTACCTGCCTCACCGCGCACACACCTCAGGTAAGACGGCCAGCGAGGTGTGTGGAGCACACGCTTGGAGCACATCGCATGTAAATGGTCGCAGGTCACCTAAACACTGTGTGTGCGTGTGTGTGAGGTGGAGTCCTCCACGGGTCGACTTACAAAAATCCAAAATTCTGTCATTTGAATGAATCGTCTGCCTATGCACTAGCCTTACCTAACTGCTTGAATTCAACCGTGCCCCCGTCCCACCTTCCTCCCCCAGTCTCCCTTACCGAAGGGCTGCAGGTGCTATCGGGGCCCGAAGGCTGGTCCAGCGTGTCTCCCCCCCGGCCCTCCACCTCCACCCTGCCTGGGAGCTGCTCTCCACCTCCCCCCACACCCGCTAGGTGAGGCTGGGCTACACGCAGACGATGCACCGTTTTAAAAAAAGCTGACTGTTCAAAATGGCATTAGCCTAGTTAGACTAGTTGGAGCTGGTGGGTCAACTGAAATGCCCTAGGGTAGACAAACTATGTTAATATTTATCTGTTTGTGTGTGTGTGTGTGTGTGTGTTTCAGTCAATATCCTTGTCTGTGGACTGTAGGACGTAATGACGCTAGCCCCAACCCATCGCCCTGCACACTGCTTCATGGGCCAATCACCAGCGAGAGCCACATGCAACCGCCCAATCACATCCGGACAGGTGGGTCAGGATGGCTACCTGGCTCCACCCACTCCTTCTAAGAAAATGTCCTTTCATCAGAACCACGTGTACATCATGCTTTATAATGGTAGCTGGAGGCATTCAATGCCAATAGAATACGTTTCAGGCCGTAGGACAAAAAAAATATTTGTAAAACGAGGAACCTATGCTCTTGTACTGCATCATGGACAGGAGGCTGAATGAGTTCCCACTGCTGGCCTTCACAAGCCTTACTCTCTCAACTAAAACTTGACATGTTATCCCATAGTCTGCCTTTAACATGTGGCCGTTTCCTATCGCTGAAATAACTGTATGTGCACGTAAACTTTTATGTGTGACGCTTTGTATTTTATATCAATGATCATGGGTATGGTTTTTGATCAGAGGTGTATGAAATGCTTCATAAAATCTATGTAGCAATGGTTACCTGCAGTATAAACCTACATATATTGAGCTTAATTAAATAGTGGAAATAGTTGTATTAAATCAGTGCAGCGGTATATTTTATTATTTGCTTGAAATGCTAACTCTTTATTGTTTTGAAAAAAGCCTGTGAGTGACTGTTATTCTGTCGTCAGTGCTCAACGCTACAATTAAACATAAGCCAATTAGCAATTAGCTACTGAGTGGCCTCGGCAAAAAGTGTGTTTGTGTGGAAGGGAGCGGTTGGGGGAGGCTTGTAATGACATTATAACATTTGGCACATTGCTACAGCACTGTCGTGTTGGCTGTGTGAAATCCACAGCAATTTATCTGAGAGAAAATGGGGTAAGTTGACAAAATCCAGTTGCCACGGGCGCAGTGACAGAAACAAAGAAAAAAGTGAAAACAAAAGAGTATTGTGAATTTTTGCCTCAAAACAATGACTCAAATGACAGTCAAATTAGGTGATTTTGAAAACCTTACACATGCTACAATTTTAACTCAGTATCCCAACTATTTATTATTATTCCTGTTTGCAAATCATTGTTTGTATAAAAATAAGGACAACCTTTATACTCTTCCAGATTTAAAGAAAATAACAAAACTATTTTGAAAAGCCGATGTGCTACATTTTCTTTCAACTCAGCAGTGCGGGCGGTGTGTGAATTACGTGTGGGTCTTGGGGATCTTGACATCTCCAAAATGAATCTTACAAGATAAAGATTAGCGGCTCGTATAAAATGAATAAATAGTTACTTTGATGGAGACCACCCAATCGCCATCGTTTGATTTGAACAATGAGTGCAGAACCTGTGCACTGATTTGAACAGGCACATGATTATCATTTGATGGATTAAAAACTCTTAATACAGACATAAAAAAAATAAATTAAAAAAAACTCAAACAAAAACTCTTCTAAATCACATCTCCAGCGCTGGCTGTCAGCATCCTCCCAGGTACAAAGTGTCGATGGCGGACTCCAGGTTCTCCATCTGGGCGGAGTCTGTGCCCCCGCCCACGGTGACATTGTCCTCTCCCAGCGTCCTCCACCACGGCAGCCGGCCCGACTGCAGCAGTGCGTTGTGGGATTGCCGCGCCCGGGCAGCCACGGGGCCCGAGCGGCTGCGGTGCAGCTGACAGTCTGCCTCTGTGGCCTGGCTTAGAGAGGGGGCATCTGAGGAGAGCAGGGGCAGACCAGAGGGGTTACATGACAAACACAGGGCCCACACTTTGGGACACATGCCACGTAGAGGGGCACGATCGCAACTAAACCACACCATCACCTGGAGGTTTCTGCTGGCAAAATGAAACCCATGGACTTACGCCCTGCGGCTGTGCGGATTGTGTGTGTGTGTGTGTGTGCGTGTGTGTATGTGTGTGCAAAAACCAGGGACGCCCTTACTCATCAGCAGCTCTATGTAGGAGTTGACCTGGGCCAGCAGGGCGTCGGCGTGCGTCTGCCTCCGCCGCTCGGCCTCCCGGCCCTGGAGGTGCTGCAGCAGCAGGCCCTGGGTCCGGCCGTGGAGCTCTCTACTGCCCTCCACTGACACCACCGAGGACTGCATGGGGGAGAGACGAGAGCGCGGCAAATAAAACCTATACGGTCCCATACAACTGTAGTGTGACACAGCGAAAACGGACTCCCTGAGTTTGTGGCGTGAGAACCACCCTCTACCTTTCCAACAGGGCCTGGCTTCATTTCAGAGGACCAACTAAGGAGCCCAGGTAGGACGGTAGAAGATTATATTAAGCATATTCCATCGCTAGCACCTAAAGTTATCCACTGGAGACCCCAAATGTATGCAAAAGCATCACCGTAGAACCGCAGGCTTAGCGTTGACCCCTGCCGCTTTGGGACAAGGCTGTGATCGGGGTGGGGGTGGGGGGTAACCCTCAGTGTTCCTACGCTCGAGCCAGTCGACGAGACAAGGCTTTGCGTTGAGTGGATGGCTCTCCTTGAGCGTTGGCCGTCTGCATTATCGAGCTGGATGATTGTCCCTAATGGTAATTATTTCCCTAAACAAGCCCTTCTTTTTCATTATGACCGCGGACCCATTTCCTGGTAAACAAGCCTTTGGGGAGGTAGACATGTTGACTTGCAAAGAGTATCCTTTTTTTTTCTTTTCTCTGAAGAGGTATCTTTGAATTCGGCATAATGGAACATAATGGCTGCTTAATCATGGTACGTTTCTGGAGGACCCTTCACGGAAGCAGAAGAGAAAAATGGCCTGCATTTCCAGGTAGAAAACAAATCACTTGGGCTGGCCAAAGAACACAACAACTAGCAAAACAACCTGCGCCCGCTTCCAAAAGTCACTGGGGTTAAAGGCAGCGGCTCTGAAGCACCCGCTGGCCGCTGCGCCCCGGGCCCTGACGCCATCCACGGACGCGTGCGGGGGGGGGGGGGGGGGGGGGGGGGGGGGGGGGGACATGGACGGCGGACTCACCGGGTGCGAGGCGACGTGCTCGTCCACCTCTCTCTTCAGCTCCGCCCGCTGGCGGTCGGTGAGGCCCCGCAGCCCGGCCCATGGAGAGGGGAGGGCCGGCGCCTTCACAGCCCGCCGTCTCTTCAGGAAGCGGAGGACCTGGGGGGCGGGCGGCACGGACCAGAAGCTTCCGTCAGTCCGGCTCTTAACTGCACATGGTCCAGATGGAATATGAAGAGAGAGGGCCAAGGGCAGTGTGTGTGTGTGTGTGTGTGTGTGTGTGTGTGTGTGTTCTCACCGCTCTCTGCAGGACGAGGGCGGCCCTGTGCTTTGTGAGGGCGGGCCGGGTGGAGAGGAAGGCCCTCCTCTCGCGGTGGCCCCGCCACACCCTCTGGATGATCAGCGCCGCCTGCCTCTCCACCTCTGCAAGGTACCTCTGGACCTTGCCTACACACACACACACACACACACACACACACACACACACACACACACACACACACACACACACACACAGTCCATCGACATGACAGATAAAGTCAAATATATGTCAAAAAAAAAAAAAGACATCTGGGTGAGTGTGTGTACGTGTACCTGGGGGCAGCAGGTGCAGCAGCTCCAGCTGTTTCTGGTGGAACTCTCTCCTGGCTCTCTGCCTCCTCACACACACCTGCAGCCGCTGGTCCTCCTGCCAGCGCGCCGCCTCGGCCTGCTCCACGCGACGTCGACGCCTCTCCCTGGCACGCGCACGCACACACACACACACACACACACACACACACACACACACACACACACACACACACACACACACACACACACACACACAACATTATCATGCAGCTTTGTGTTGGCTTAACCCAGATGTTACGAGGTTAACCGTTTCGTCTCTCACTCGCACGTACGCACGCACGCACGCACGCACGCACACACACACACACACACACGGTATACTTACTTTAAATCCCCACACAGTCTTGCACAAGTTTATTGCTAACCCGGTTTAGGAGGCTTTCCCACTGACATCTACAAAGTGTGTGCCACTTTAAAAAGCTGGTGGACAGCTGTGGTGTAACCGGAGCCACCCCCACCTGAAGCTCCTCTGCAGGGTGCTGACAGCCCGCGGTAGACTCCTGACTCTCCTCCTGGTCCTGTGGGCCCTCCACGCTGCCTGGATGACACAGGCTGCCCTAGAACGCTCGTCGGTCAGAGGCTGTGGTAAACCCACACACAAACACACACACTCTCAGTCACACACACACACAAACACAGTTACGCGGTAAACACAGTTGAAGGGTGCAGTAGGCGTGAACCTGCGGCTGGGTGAGTCTGGCGGTTTCGCTGCGCAGCAGGTTCACCAGTTGGTCCACGTCCTCATCGAAGCCCCTCTGCTTCCATTGGGCAGTGAGCATCCGGTCCAGTCCTATTAACACACAAGAACACACACTTCTGTTCTTTCATTCTTCGTCTCAGGGCAAGATCTTCACAAACATGTAGCAGAGTCAGTGATGTTCAATATTTTTACTGTAAGGCAACACATATTGTAGCAGTAAACAGATACACACATTTTTTTTTTATTATTAAGAGTTATTCTACATTATTGTCATTATCCAAATCGGTGTGGTCACTAGACTTAGTTAATGTAATTGGGTAAAAAAATCAGGCAGCTCTGCACTTGGTTAGCTATTAGACCTGTATAGGGTATATTCGTAACACTAATACAGGTAATAGTGCTTCATAACAGCTTAATACAACTGAACAGAGTCCTTTTAACCATGCCCTTTAATGTTCTTGGTAGATTCTCACCTACGAAGGTGTCGCAGAGGAACTGAACGGCCGGCTCATGCTGCCTGGAAATGAGCAGGACCAATCGAATAGCAGCCTCACCCACCGCGTCCGAGCTCTCACCCAATAGGTGCACGAGGTCCTCCAGTAGGACAGTCCGTGTGTCACTCCACCTGACCACAAACTCACTGCACAGAGACACAGCAATGAAGGGTCAAAACAGAAAGAAAAAAAAAACGATTGTCATATTGCTGTTGGCTAGCTATATGAAAAGCTTTTCTCAATGTCTAGATATTGGTCAAAATGTGCCACATTATTTATTATAATTCACCCTGTGGATGATTCAATAGCACGCCAAACTGACAATATGGTGCTTATTGCGATTTAGCGCTGTGTTTAGGCCTAGTCTGTATTACAGCGCTGTGTTTAGGCCTAGTCTGTATTACAGCGCTGTGTTTAGGCCTAGTCTGTAGTACAGCGCTGTGTTTAGGCCCAGTCTGTATTACAGCGCTGTGTTGAGGCCTAGTCTGTAGTACAGCGTTGCGTTTAAGCCCAGTCTGTAGTACAGCGCTGCGTTTAGGCCTAGTCTGTATTACAGCGCTGCGTTTAGGCCTAGTCTGTAGTACAGCGCTGCGTTTAGGCCTAGTCTGTAGTACAGCGCTGTGTTTAGGCCTAGTCTGTAGTCTAACATTAGACCGTGGTGGTGTGTGATACCTGTTGGCGGTGCAGATTTGGTGCCACATGGAAATGCAGGCGATGACCACTTTGTCCTCCTCACTCCTCCAGAGATCATAGTATGGGTCAGAATTCAGGACTAGACAGAAAAGCCGCCGAGAGAGAGAGAGAGAGAGAGAGAGAGAGAGAGAGAGAGAGAGAGAAGGCAAGCAGACAGACAGACAGACAGAGAGGAAAGTTTAGACGACCCCCGTTACCTAACTTAACCCAGCCGTTTTTAGGACCCTAACGGATACCTCACCATAGGAGCTGTGACGATTGTGAGCTTTGAGCAGCCAACACAGAGAGTCCACCACCTTTCTGAACAGTCGTAATGCGTCGGCCTGCTTGCTCTCCTGCACGCCAAAGAAGGGATGAGTAGAGGGAGGTAAAACAAAGGAGGTGGGTATGTGTGTTTATTGGATGGAGGAAGGTGAAAGACAGGGGGAGACAAGTATTCTTCCTCACAGCCACCTTCAACTGCATACGTTTGGATCTCTCAGGATATGAAAGCTTGTCGCCGGGCGGAAAAGAAGGACCCACCTGTCGACCCTGTTGTTCTCCTATCAGGGAACGGAGCCGATTGGCCAGCGACAGCAGGCTGCCCATGATGGACGGGAGGAGCAGCCGATAAAAAGCCTCAGCGTCTTTATGTACAGGTTCCACGCCAACACAGCAGGTGCTGCAGACAGTTTACAATGGACATAAGCATGTTTCTCACCCCAATGGTTGGTAGAGTTGGGAGGAAGTGAAATAAAAAATGACATTCAAATGCAGAGATGAGTAATCTGAACAGATGCGTGGAGTTCATTGAACAATGACTGTCACCCACTCTGTTATTGGTCTATTTATGTAGCCCACTATATATATATATAAAACCTTAAACCTCAGCTTTTTTGGGCTGAGTGAGAATATTACAAAAACGTCATCTCCATCCTCATGGAATGAAGAAAAACATGATTTAACAATGGGGCACGGTGGTCAAAAAGCTTATGGACCTAAGGATTTCTGCCATGTGTGTTGCCGTCGAGTAACCTCCTTCGACCCGATCATAGTTCAGTTTAAGGACCGCGGCGCAGTGTTGCAGTATTCCTTCTCTGAGCAAGTCCTGCTTGAAGAAATTCACCACCGTTTGGTCTCGGCAGTCCAAAGATATTCTGCTTAGAGCATCTGAAGAGAAAAAAAGCAATGCAAATCCCTGCTGACAAAGTTTGAAACAAACCATTTTAGGTTTGACCTGCCTACCAGTTGAAACACGAGGATGGTCTAAGAACCTCATCCTAATCATGTGGATATTATTAAAAACTTTCAACAACCATAGATAGTTAGTTAGCTAAATAACCTGTAAGACAAGTTATGTTGTTAGCTAGTTATTGACAGCTAAGTGACTATCTAAATTAACGCTAATTAGCCAACGTTACCTTGCAATGTTGAGAGAAGAATTGGGACCTTTTGCTCTTCTTTAATGTTAGTATCGTCAATGATTTTCCGTAAACCAGAAAGTATGTCCTCAACAGAAAGATTCATTATTTTTAAGTCGCTAGCTAACTAGCTAACTAGCTAACTAGCTAACTCACGTTGGCCTGCTCAACATGGGCGCATTTTCTCGTCTCTTAGCAACGTTTACGACATCGTTCTGCGACTAGGAAGTAGGAATGAACATTTACTGATAAAAAATACAGGTAGGACTGACCTTTTATTGATAATAATTAATTATTCCCCTGACCACAAGTTCAAATACCATAACCAACAACATGCTCTGAACTAAAAATGTAAGAAATATAAGCATGCAATATTTAAGGGTGGCAGTATGCTACTTTCTCTCTTAATCAACTAGTTGGAAAGTAGCTTGTGTTCTACTGCCCTCATGTGGGGAGAATCTTGAATGATTCCAGGAGCGTTCCGAAAGTTTAAATTCCCTTCTATAAATTAATGTAGTTCTGCTAAGCTATTTGCTGATCAGAAATTAAGCAGCATATACATATATATATATATATATATATATATATATATATATATATATATATATATATATATATATATATATATATATATATATATATATATATATATATATATATATACTAATAATACTTAGCATATGACAAAATAGTTGCAACAAAAGTGTTCATGTTTGCTGTGATCTTTATTGAAGCGGAGGGTGTTTAAGATGGAATGAGAAAAGTCCTTGGCATTGACAGGGGTCTTGAGCAAGTTTAACCGAGACGCACCTTCCTTGAATTCATGAAGTCAGAGATCTTGACCATTCCGTTGCTCGCCTTGCTGGTAAAACAAGCAGACACATGATTATGAGTCAGGATGACGGGTCACGAAAGAAGAGACACAAAAGTGTTTTACAAAAAGACGTAGTACGCCTCTCTGCATGCGCGCCGCCTTTCTGAGTGCGACTCACGCTTGGGTCTCTAGGTAGGTGAGGGCGCGGTCTATCTGGGCCTGGGCCACCTCTCCGTCCACTGCCGTCAGGTACAAGTACAGGGAGCGGAATGTCTCCAGGGGCACGCAGGCGTCTGGCGGCTGGCACGCGCTGTCCGCATTCAGGATGTACAAGGCGTGCATCATGGCATTCTTGATGGTCTGGCCAAAGCAGAAAGTCACAAGTCAAAACAGTTGCAGTGATTTGAGGCTTGCCAAAATTGTAGATGAGCTGAGTCAACACATGAAATGGCAGCTGAAGTCTGTGATTGGCTGACTGGAGACGGTTTGATGAGTGTATGATGAGTCAAGCTATGGTTGGTGGCTCTTTGATGGCAGGGTACGTGATGAGAGACAGTTAGAGAACCCAGATTTATTTTCTTCGTTTTTGCCTTTTTTATTTCTACCCTTCACAACATTTTTTATTTTTATGAATCCAGCCCTGACCAGCCCAGCCGCATTATTTTTGTCTTGTGAAATATTCCTCAACATTATTCAAAACCGCCCTCATAAAAACAAAAATAAACTTTCAATCCCTTTGTGTGAGCGCGTGTGTTCCTGTGTGCTCTGCGACATTTACCCCTCCCAGGTAGCTGCATCCCAGGGCAAAGAACTTGATCCAGTCGAGTTCCTCCCCGAAGCAGCCCACAGCCAGGATGTGTTTGAGGAGGTCGTCGGCCAATCCAAACGACTGCCACACTTGCGCCACCTCCTGCTTGCTGACGGAGCCTGCCTGATGGAGCTGAGTGGGTCGAAGAGGGTAAGATGAGGCAAAGCCAAATGAACACATTTGGCATCAATGAACGATTTTTTGTATCCTGTTCCACTTAGTGGTGGGTATATTTGGATATACAGAATATGAATGCACAACTATTTTCCTGTGATATTCTGCACTCCTATCAGCAGAATGACGGGACAGTAAATGTACGTGTGTTTGTGAGCCCTCACCTGCTCATGCATGGCACTGAGAATCTCGGGGGAGAGGTCCGTGGAGTTGGGGGTGACGGGTCTTTCTATTGGCTCCATGGTGGGCAAGGCCTCCCCCTGGACCATGGCCGTGAAGTACCTGCAGCCACACAAAGGCAACGTTTAAAGCCGTGCCAGGTATCATTTGGAGCCAGAGGCATTAAAAGGCCTGGCTTTGGCATGATGGGAGGGGGGCAGAATTTAATTTGTGTCCAAAGATTGTGCTAGTGTGGTAGATTCATTGCATAATTGATGCATTAACATTTGGCAGCTAGTCTGTTTTCAATTACCCTCAGTCATATTTCATTTGCAAGGAGTCATTGTTTGGTTTGAATCCTGAAGAAGCACACTTTTTTAAACTCGGTGCTCGAATCAAAGTTTACAATGTACAACAGTGTGGCGCCAGTGAAAGCTACTTGTGCCAGGCTGAGACAGCTTGAAAAATGTCCATCATAAATGCAATTTGATAAGTGCAGCCATAAATTCTCTTTGCGCAACCAACCACCTATTGAAAAAATCGATGGATGGGGGATTTGACTTGGAATAGTAAGACCCATCAACAGATACATCATATTGACAAAAAAATTATCTTTATTTGTTATCAATTAGCATGTTTAGCTATCTTAGGGCTAATAAGAGACGACTTACTTAGAGGCCCATTCCAGCATATCGGCAGGCTGAGTCCTGATGGCGTCTTTAGTAAACTGTTTCAGCAGAGCAGGAAGGTCTGGTGGGATGACCACCTCTTTGATAGCTGACTGAAACTGAGACATGTTGAATCTGGAAATTTTGGAGAAAGAGAAAAGTGAAAGTGGTTACCTTTATTTGTACAGAAAATCTTTCCCCTCAGAGAGTAAAAAATTATGGTTTACTATAGGCCTTACCTATTTTACTAATTGCAACGTGGGCTTGACCTGAAGAGCCTAATTACTTCTTCCTGCCGACCGTTATACTGACTCTGAAAAGTGACCTGGATGCTGAGTAGCGCACGTTCCTTGTAACATTTTTATGCTTCAACGTAACAGTGTAGCTACTATGACGTCAGAACGCCGTTCGAAACAGATAACCGTCTCGTCATAGAACAATTAATTACATGTCCTCGGGGTTCGTATCCTCATGGGGGCGACATATTCCCATGTTTTTTGGTGATGACTTTACAAAGGCTTTGCTAGTATAACCTTATTAATGAGAATAAACTTTACCACTCAACGTGGAGGCTATTTATTTTTTTTTCACAGTGAACGGGCCACCAAAACACGGAAGGTTGTACATTAAATCATCGAATTCTGTCATGGGGGTCCAAGTCAGGGCTTATATTGTCTTCTAACTTTCAAGGCTATAATTTTCCCCGTTACATTTTGGTGTAGCCCAGCCAATATGTCAACATAAAAAACGAACAATATAAAAATACTAATAATAAACCATAATAAATAAACTCATAATATGTTTCAGTAGGCTTATATTAACAATCTTTTCTGCTTGGCATTCTTTCAGAGCTACTACCATTCGAACAGTCCTAGGCTGAACCCGAAATTAACTATTTAGACACCGCTTTATACAATATGCCCTGGCCTTGATCAGGTTCAATTCTCAAAACGTGGTCTACGCCTATAAACCGCCAAGCGCATGTTCCCCATTCCCAAGACAAAGCGAATTGCTTCTACTGCCTAGAATAAGTAAGTGCTCTGTATCGATATAGACCTACTGGCCTCATGGATTTATAGCCGTTATTGGGAAGCAATGTTCTCTCCACCGAGTGACTGGCGTGACACGGTAACTGGATTGAAGGGAGCTGCAAGCAGCGCCGCTGAAGCTGCCGTGGTGCCGCGTGCGCCTGCGTGCAGACTCATCTGTGTAGCGGCAGAAGCCTTTGTAGAACGCTTGATCGGTTGTGGTATAGGCGATGCAGCACAAGCCCCCTCCTCGGCCTCAGGAGTGTCTCACACAATAGCTCGCGGGGCAAGAAGAAGCTGTGATGTGATGTGATGTGATGCCGCGCTGGATCACGGCCGGCCACTCACTGTAGCGAAAGGGAACGAGAATGCATATGCAACAACCGACGGAGACCGACCACTGAAAACATAGGGATGGGGCGGTGCGTTGACTGACTGACTCGCTCTCGCTTTCAACCATTACTGGATCGGGTGCTAAAACCGACCTGCCTCGCGCTATAGGCGTGGGGAATCTACCGGAGAGGAGAGGATGAATTCTGTAGACCCTGCCCAACCGGGACCAGTTGAAACGAGTCAGGACGGACTAGCGAAAGCAGGTGGGTTATCAACGAAATCCCTTTCAGCAATTTTAAACTGGTGGGCTTGATTGGGTTTATTGCCCACGGCGAGGTTGGTCTAACGTAGAGGAATGCTCCTGGCCGTTATCCTTAGGATGACATGGAAAGGCCTGGTGTAGCTATTCGTTTGCGATACCACTGCAGCGCGTGTGTGTAGAGACCGGTTAAACCTCTTTTACAGGTTTAGGACTGTGCAAGTGCTTGCATCCGTGTCTTTTTTTTAAATTTTTTTAAGAGCGCTTGTGTGCGCTCTGTAATGCACATCTCATGCGCTTGCGCGCAATGAGTGGTTTATAACACGCCGCGCGTCCCGTAATTTGGTTATTAAGAGGGTTCCTGATCGATTTAGGGGTCGGGTAATTGACACACCTTTGCTCTAATAGGCCTTCATGGATGCTCTATCCCGGTGTCTCCCAGTTCGATCTCCAGGCTGCAGGCCTGTATGGCTTTCGCCATGATATTTTACCATCCGCCCATTCATTCATTCAGTACGCGATTGTGTGTAAGGCCTGTGTGTGTGTGTGTGTGTGTGTGTGTGTGTGTGTGTGTGTGTGTGTGTGTGTGTGTGTGTGTGTGTGTGTGTGTGTTGGCGCGTGTGTTTGCGTGCGTGCGTTTGTGTGTGATCGTGCGTGCCTCATATAGCCAGAGCTGCTAATAAGCAACTAGGCCTAGTTGTCTCAGTCTGCTAGTAAAGGCGACGACTATGCAGTTTCCTGCTGGTGTGCCTGCCGGGTAGGTCGCTCCCAGCATGTTTTGGTCGGTTAGTCGGTCGTTCGGTCAATCTGTGCTGTGGGCTAGGAGAGGGCTTTAACTAACGGGTAGCTGAAAAAGCTAGAAGCTGAACGGACTTATTGCATTATTTTCAACATATATCATGTGTTGGAGCCATACTTATTCAATATTATATTTTTTTCATTGTATCTATGCTTATGTGTTTGCATGTGTGTCTGTATGAGTGAGTAAGTGAGTGAGTGAGTGAGTGAGTGGATGGGCCTATAGAGGGTGTGGGTTTGTGAGTCTGAAAGAGAGAGAGAGAGAGAGAGAGAGAGAGAGAGAGAGAGAGAGAGAGAGATGATGGGAGTGCAGAGAGAGTTTCCCCATGGCGAATTCCAGTGTGTCAGTTGGACTAATTTAGAACATGGGCAGTTATCTATATGGCTGCATGTCCTTCCGTCTGAAGTGAGAATGGTGCATGTGCACACCTCCTCAGTCCCCTTGCCTCCTCTATCCTTCATATTGAAGTGAGGGCTATCCAAAGCAGCAGTAGTGGATGCTTGGCCTTACTCAGTTCAGAAGATCACAAGTAGGCGTGGAGACCTAGCCGGTAATGGAATGTGTCTTTCTTTCAGTATAGAAGAGAAGGATTACGTGTGTCGGGATTCTGGTTCTCTCCCAATGTCTAGTTGTTAAAAAAATAATCAGAGAGGAACGATGAAACCTTGGATCGTTTATCGATATACATCCAGGCGTCCTCGAGGTCAATCTCATCTGAACGGCGATGCTAACCCACGTAAGCAGCGGATGCACAGGTTTCAGAACACGTCACACAGACGTCTTCAGCGTTCGTATCACCAGCGCTGGACATCAGGCCGATGTGCTTGTGTCTGCCAACTGCGGGTAGATGGCCGACAGAGTCTCCTCTTGTCATGGCGGAAACTCTTGTCGAGAGAGAGAGAGAGAGAGAGAGAGAGAGAGAGAGAGAGAGAGAGAGAGAGAGAGAGAGAGAGAGAGAGAGAGAGAGAGAGAGAGAGAGAGAGAGCGGGAGAGAGACATGATGTGCCTATTAGCCCGGGCCATCGTAATTGCAAACAGACAAGCCATAATTACTTTGGTCATCAAACCTGAAGAGAGTACCTGAGTACTTTTACTACTGATCAATCCACTGAATGAGCCTTCGACGACGCCGATCGATGTATACTTTGCTGCTTTATCCACTTTTGAGTGTAGCATTCCCAGCGGGGGGCGGGGGGGGGGGGGGGTCCACTGTAGGCCGACGTGTCTAAGTGTGCATTACCCAGGACCTTACGGCTGCCGTGGTGAGTGGAGGAGGGAGGGGAGGAGAGGAGGAGAGGAGAGGAGGGGAGGAGAGGAGAGGAGGGGAGGTCCGTGTGCGTCTCTGATCTGCCTCCCCTGCTGGTTTCGCTGGCCCCATTACTAAAGAGTTTCACCCCCACCTCTTTCTTCCTCCCCTCCTCCTTCTCCTCCCATTTCCCCTGACTTTCACCCCTCTTTCCCCACCATCCTCCCGCCAGCCCCTCTCCTCCCTTCTTCTGATCACCCCCCCACCCTGGCGGCTCTCTCTCGTTGGCTGGCGGGGGTGCGGGGTGCTGGCGGCGGCTCCTAATGCCCTGTTTATGCTGGGGGATTAGCTCTCCTCCACAGTGGGGGATTAACGGGTCCGCCAGGGAGGCCCCCCCCCCCCCCCCCTCTCCCTCCCTCCCACAACACCACGAGATGGATATCATGCCAATCACGCGGCCGCGCGCTCGCTATCCCACGCAGGCACGCCATCACCTGAGCGGCTATCCCGGGGTGGGATACGCACAGGGACCCACGGGAAGGGGGCGGCGCGGGGAGTGACAGCGGGGGGCGGACCAATCGCAGCGTGCCTAAGGCAGGGCTGGACCGGCTGCCCGCTGGGGTCAAGGTTCACTTCCCTTTTAGGTGTGGACGCCGTGTAGCGGCGTTTAGCTCCTAAGCCCTATGAAACACATTGAACTGAGCGAACCGTGCTCAATGGCAGACCAACCAAAGAGAGAGAGAGAGAGAGAGAGAGGGCCTCCTCTGTTTAACCCCATGCGTCATTTCAGCACAGCGGGTTAGCTTCTCCAGGGAGGGGGGCACGCTGCTCTGGCGTGGTCCTCTTGGACCTCCATGGGTCCCGGCCACGCCGGCGTGGTTTTGGGGGGTAGCCCGCTGCTCCTCTGTGTCCTGGCCGCGGCAACACGGTGGGGGTCGACCCGCCTCTTATCGGCGGAGCCGCTGCCTGGTTTCAGATCAAAGTCAGAGCTGGCAGCCTGAGCGGGCCCTGGAGGGTGCGCGTGTGTTCGTGTGTGTGTGTGTGTGTTCATGTGTGTGTGTGTGTGTGTGTGTGTGTGTTCATGTGTGTGTGTGTTCTCAATTGATGTAGATGTTTTATGTGTGTCTGTCAGACTCTTTAACACAACATGTAAGCAACATATGTCGGTCTGTGTGCTTACAGTATGTGCGTGTGTGTGTGTCTGTGTGTGTGTGTGTTTAGAGTGTGCTGTTAAGCTTGTCTAGCTCTACTGTCTGTCAACGTTTGGTTTTAGGGTACAGTCAGTGTAATAAAGTGATGCATGCTGCCATTTCTGTAAGCTGCTTAGGGTGTGTGTGTGTGTGCGCGCGTGTGTGTTTTGTTCTCAGCGTCTGTTCTAGTATACCAAAGACAATCTGCCTGTCCTACCCTTTGGTGGCAGACCTCTGTTCGCCCCTGTGTGGGTGAGCGTGTGTAACTGTGTGTTCAAACATATTTCTTTTGCTAATCTGCCCATGTGGTGACGGTGGCGTGTGTGTGAAGGAATATGTGTTGCTGTCTGTGCGACTGGCTCACGCTGTCTGGGGGATGACTTAGAAGAGGGAGAGAGAACACGCTCTGGCCCGGCCATCTGCGTTGGGGAGGGGAGAGGAAGACTGTAGTGCAACGGGCGAAGGTCCCGCGTCGCGGCGACGACTTCTCAACTGTCATCCCGTATCGAAACAACAACAACAATGTGACACTGACAGAGACAGAGAGAGAGAGAGAGAGAGAGAGAGAGAGAGAGAGAGAGAGAGAGAGAGAGAGAGAGAGAGAGAGAGAGAGAGAGAGAGAGAGAGAGAGAGAGAGAGAGAGAGAGAGAGAGAGAGAGAGAGAGAGAGAGAGAGAGAGAGAGAGAGAGAGAGAGAGAGAGGGAGAGAGAGAGAGAGAGAGGAGAGAGAGAGAGAGAGAGAGAGCGAGAGAGAGAGAGAGAGAAAGCTAGAGAGAGTGAGAGAGAGAGAGAGAGAGAGAGAGAGAGAGAGAGAGAGAGAGAGAGAGAGAGAGAGAGAGAGAGAGAGAGAGAGAGAGAGAGAGAGAGAGAGAGAGAGAGAGAGAGAGAGAGACGCGAGCGAGAGAGAGAGAGAGGGAGAGAGAGACAGGGAGAGATGTGTGAGTAGGGAGAGAGACAGAGGGACGAGAGAGAGAGAGCGGAGAGAGAGAGAGAGAGGAGTGAGAGAGGAGAGACAAAGGAGAAGTTTGGCTCTTCTTTTCACCCTCTGCGATTGTGTTGAACAAACTCAACGTACCATTGTCAACACGTTAGCCTTAGGCGGCACACAACCTCCTGGGGATCCTTTGCGGATTCCGGAACGTCTCCTACGGGGAAGAGGAAGCGCACGGAACCATTTCCTCTCTCGCGGTGTCCCTTTATGCTAGGAGCTGGAGCTGATTCAGAAACAAAAACACACATAGCCATGTAGATATCCAGGGCCGAAGCCCACGTCTGCATGTCATGTGAAGCCCACGTCTGCATGTCATGTGAAGCCCACGTCTGCATGTCATGTGAAGCCCACGTCTGCATGTCATGTGAAGGATGCCTCTGGTCTTTTAGTTGGTTCTGAGCCTCTCTTCGCCATTAAGATTACAGTAGATGGGTTCATTAATTATGAATAATGAGTGCTCTTACTGGATCCCGGTGCAGAATCAACACGTTCCCCGTGCCCTGTGTTCTCGCTTGAAATGTAAAGAGAAGAGAGAGAGAGAGAGAGAGAGAGAGAGAGAGAGAGAGAGAGAGAGAGAGAGAGAGAGAGAGAGAGAGAGAGAGAGAGAGAGAGAGAGAGACAGAGAGACAGAGAGAGAGAGAGGTTGTGGTGCTTTGACCCATCCAGTATGTTTATGTCCGTGGGAAGAGGGTCAATTCTGTCTCCCTAAGGACAGAGGCAGAGCAGTTTGCGTGTGTGTGTGTGTGTGTGTGTGTGTGTGTGTGTGTGTGTGTGTGTGTGTGTGTGTGTGAGTGTGTGTGTGTGTGTGTGTGTGTGTGTGTGTGTGTGTGTTTGAGTGTGTGTCGGGTGTTGCTCAAAGGTGGATGTCTGACTAACACTGTGAGGAACAGCATCGTGCTAGCCAGGCCCCTGGAGCTACTCTTTTTTGGGTCACTTCATCCCTACGTACAAACACACACGCACGCACGCACACACGCACGCACGCACGCACGCACGCACGCACGCACACACGCACGCACGCACGCACGCACACACACACACACACACACACACACACACACACACACACACACTTGCGCAAGCGAAATGCACACCCACAGGTAAATATACAAACAGACACAGATTGCACCCCTGTGCCCGACAAGATCTTTGCCCTCTGCCCCAGTGGCCCAGCTGTTCCTGTCAGGATTATGTGCACTAGATTGCACTAACAGGACTTAAACAGCAGATGTATGTTGTCTGCGCCCCTACGCTCACACAGATGCACAGGCAGGCACACACACCAACACGCACACACGCGCATTCACACACACACACACACACACACACACACACACACACACACACACACACAGTGCACACGAACGAAACATCTCTCACACCCATACAAAAGCTATGCAAAAAACAAAAAACAAATTCCAGGGAGTTTCTTCCATTCATTGATTTTGTTGGATGTTAATGCCAATGCTACATCGTTACATGAGCTGAGCTGCGCACACAATGCAAACGTTGATATCTACGCAAGGCTTAGAGAGTCCAACTTCTGTCTGATTAGATTCTGTTCAAATCTAAAATTAGTTTTATATTCTTTGAGCTTCTTTTCTTTCTTTTTTTCTTGCTGAAGACGGCCGCTTTCTTGAATGTGTTTTCATACTGGTGGTGGCTGGTAGTTTACTCTGCCTAGAGGAAGGGGAAAATTGCCCTCGAGGATTTTTTTGTCCTTTTGGATCTCCGATAAATGGGTTTGTGATGAATTGGTACTAGTAAGATGAACGCCTGCACGTTTGAATTATATTTCACCATCCCTGTTCTCTCTCTCTCTCTCTCTCTCTCTCTCTCTCTCTCTCTCTCTCTCTCTCTCTCTCTCTCTCTCTCTCTCTCTCTCTCTCTCTCTCTCTCTCTCTCTCTCTCTCTCTCTCTCTCTCTCTCTCTAGGGGGTGTGCGGGCGGAGTTGGTAAAAGCGGTGGAGGTGCTGACCGTTCTGAGGGAGAAAGTGGCCTTTGTTTCAGGTGAGTCACTGGCCTGCTT